>CAJUYI010004760.1:0-17502 GCA_910591695.1 Galerucella pusilla
ATCACTTGGTTTTAATGTACCGGGTGGGCAAATAAAAACGGTTTTATGAGATTGAACCTTGAAAGTCAAAAATGTCCTATACTACCTATACTATACTGTACATCAATTTTTATAATCTCCTAACTTCTAATGCAGCTATTAAATGTCAAATTGTATATACCAGTTTATCTCCGTTAATGTTTATAGTAGCAAAACAAATAAGGATACCGTTTTTATGCACAAGGGCGGAATTTGTTTTTACGTAATAGTATATTACGTAACGTGTGTGGTAAGAAGCATTTTACGCACGAATGGAAAAGTAATTCCGTGAGTGCGTAAAATGCTTTACAACACGAGTTATGTACTATACTTTACCTACGACAAACTTGTACTTGTATTTTTTATAAGAAGCATAATTAGAGGTGCTTGGTAAACTCCATCTCTATTACCAATGAAAGAAGCACATTAAAGAACTAACGTTTAATCATTATTAATATATTGTTGATAATCAAAATACTTAGCCCTTTGGGCTTTTCATAGTTAAACATGGCCGTATTGAATGTTTTCAAATAGTAAATTTTGAATAAAATGGTGACGTCTATTGACAGTTGCTAAGATGTTGCTAGGGAAGCCGTGCGATTTACTTTACAGCTGTGCGTTTTTTTTACAGTGCGTAAGAGACGTCATGACATTTATACCGACTGTGTGTTATTGACTGATTACAGGAGAGGTCGTAGGTAAAATTATGAAAACACTGCTGCGAGAAACAGTCAGAGCACTAGAAATATGTAGTATTGACTGTTGTTCTTCTTACGTAAGTTGACCCAAAACGGAAACTTCCATAGCCTCGTTGTGATTGGTGTTTTTTATTGGCAGTTGATCCTGTTCAAAAAAGTTTTTCCTCCCGTGTATTGTACATTTTTGTAATCCTCCTATAGAGGAGAATTCAATAATGTATAGGGTGTTCTATTTAAATTATTGGGAGTAGGTCAAAGTTATGAAGTCTATACATATGAGCAAAAACACGCCCCCTTTTATATGGATTTTTTACGGGTTTTTAATTTTTCATTAGAATTATGTGGGGTGGATACATTTCATTGAAATGGTCTTTATTTATAGATCGTTATTGATGGTATTTTGGAAAGACTTATCAGCAACAAATAATCAATAAATAGTTTACGGAATGCTGCTGTCATATTTTCTACCGTTGATAAATTGACATGGAATGTTTTGGTTGTTTGTTATTCGTGTGTTGTAAAATGATTAACTTTTATATTATTCGACTACAGCTTTTTTAACTTCACTGGCGACTATAAGTTTCTTGGGATATAAACAGAAATCAACTTGATTAATATAGATGTTAGATGTTACACACATAAATTTGTTTTATTGAAAAAAAATATCAAATTAGCTGGTGACTGGGCAGTTGACACTATGATACAGTATGTCGCTACTACCTTACTTGCACTTATTTTTAATTTTTAATTGATTATTTAATTATTTGGCGACGGTCAGGTAGTGATTCTTCACTTCATAACTTCACGAAAATTCTGATGTTCCATTTTTTTATATGTCCATCAGACAACTATTTTAAAACCTTTTACAAAAAGACAGATCGATCCAAGGGGCTAATCATCCCCTAAACTCAATTTTAATGCCTCTGTGGGTAGGAGCGCGAGGGCATTATCCACGCGCATCCACCAATCAAATTTTTCAAGTCAAGGATTAGGGTTGACGTTTGTAATACATTTAAACGGTTAATTATTGTGATATTTTTATTAGGAGTAATCACAGACCTGCCTTTTTTTCTATTTCTTCCAGCTTAATGTGTAAGAATGACATTAACAATCGATGACGCGCACCAGAAAGGCTATTGAATGAACTATACCGTGTAAAAAGTCTCACTATAATTCAGTTTAGTGTTTAGTTAGTCATCCCTTTGTTTCCTGCTGTTACACCTCACAATAAATGATTTATTCCATAAATTATTTCCAAAAAAAAGATACCAAGTAATATAATTCCATTATTGTCCGACCTTATAACGATTTTATAAGTCGAAGAAAATTAAAATAGCGATAAAACAATAACGATCGTTTATAAAAACCCAACAATTTTGTAGGTTAAACGATAACCGATATCTTGTTTATTTATGTATTTAGCAGAGTTTTGTTTATTCATGTAATTGTGCAAACTTTCTTGAACTCAACAAACAACACCTGATTCAAATAAGATTGAATTATAATCACTCTTTGATCCCTTCTTTATTTTTGTGCTAAGCTGAAAGGTCCTAACAGAATAAATTCAAAATTTGAGCTGTCTGTTTTGACTGTTTTTCTATAGGCCTCCCATCAAATTTTACTCAAATTCACCAAGACTTCAGGTGAAGTTTGTTAATTACTCTTTTAATGTTTTACTTAAGCAGATAATTAGTCCAAGCGGAAACGGAGCATGAGCATTCCACCTCAATTTTTTTAAGCTGTCCTCTTTAAATTGCCCTACTGATGATATACATTGTTTAAACAATTGCAAGGAATTGTTGTTTTCCAACATATTTGCTAGTAATTTCTATTTAAATTTAGTAAAATAATTAAAAGTTTTGGCAATACTTCCGTCTTGTTACGTCATTGACATTTTTTGTTGAAAAAAAAAATTAAATAAAACAAAATTTCGGTTGGTCTCAGATGAAATGTCGCGATATTTAACAGTGAAAGTGAACGATAAAACTTTCATAATTTTATACTTTCTCTTTTCTAACCAGAATTTAAAATTGTTTCGCGTCGTTGTAATTTCACAGGAATAATTTATTTATATCGCAATTAAGAAGATGGCAATTAAACTGATATGTACATAAATAACCATCAATTATAATACAAAGTCATGCACAAAATCATTTTACGTTAAACAGATTTATAGAAATTTATCCATTTTTCGAGTGAAAACTCTTTAGCCGCGTAGGAACAAAACGATCAAAATGTATCTAATAGTTATTATTTGTAAATAGTTCCTTCTCTAACTTTGATATGTCCATGGGAGTAAAAGAGAGAGGAGATAACATAACAGTATAAAGAATCATCGACCAAAGTGGCTTCTCAATATGGCCGACTTCCGTAAACAAACCAGAGGCGTACATTAAATTAGTCAATTTGGGAAAACCGAAAACTCTCATATGCATCTTTTTAAGGTGGTGGTACTTTTTGTTGTTAGACAATTGATACCAGATTTTGGTACATTCAAAAATTTTATAACACTATTGTACAACTCAATATCAACTTAAATGTATACTAATACTCATAAATAATCTCTAATACTGAAAATCACTATTTTTTTAACGTGGATTTAAATTTGACACATTTCAGTATATTAAGGTTGTCTATGTCTATGTTGTCTAATGTGGCGACTTCCGTCGAAAGCTGGTTAAATCACTACCACCCCTAACCTCCCTCCTTTTTCTTTTACCTCGTTGGATATGTCACACACCGTTTTCCATGAAGCCTGTCATAACTCGACTAAGTATGTTGCCAAGCAATTGAAATAGTTTGATATGGTTTAACGCCTCATGTGAGGTTGCGCCGCTTTCGCTTTCTAAATCCATTTATCAATTATCCATCCTTGGCTTATCATTCCACTCGTTCACTAATTCCACGCTATTTATTCCGTTCTCCTATTATCTCTTTCCATCTTGTAGCTCCTGCCCTCCTTAAGACCTCTTCTACCTGTGCTAGCCATTTGGATCTGGACCTTCCACGTTTTCTTATTCCTTTGTTACTGATTCGGGTCTTTGTCTCCACATCTGTCCAAGCCACTTGATTCTTTGAGCTTTAATTTTTCTTATTATATCATCCCCATTCAGTTCTTTCAATATTTCCATCAATATTTCTGCTTTCCGATCTTCGCTGGACCCAAAAAGTCTATTCGCGACATACGATTTACACAAGAACAAGGAAAATATGAGAAAAACTACTTAAAAGAGAGAGAAGAATAATGGGGCGCAGTCAGCGATGTTGTGTACAGTACCCCTATTTTAACCGCTGTTGCCAAAGGTACTTATCTGTAAAAGTTATTCCCAATTTTTGTCGGCAACAAATGTTAAATACCAATAATTGTTAAATCGAAAGCAGTGTACAGATTTTATTTATTGCAGATTGTAATTTGTCCAAATTTTTTCTTGAACTAAGTATATTATTTTATTCGTATTTGTGTTAATCCCACTTATTATAAAAGTCAATAATATTACCAATCTCCATTTTCTCCCATTAAATACGGCTTTATATAGCAACCGAATTTCAATAAGGAACTGTACGGTCATAAGTAATTTGAGTATTCTGAGATTTTTATATAGTATTCATAAAGCTTCAAATTAGACTTCTTATCAATTAGTTTTTCCATTGAATCCATATTTAATTCTTTACAAGGGCTCAAACTTTATTTAATATGTGTAATTACCTCATGATTCGTATATTTTTCTACAAAATTTGGTTAGCATTTCAAAGTTTTTATTCGATGAGAACTCTAAGTTCAACATTAATCTACATGATATATTGTTTTCTTAATTCCATCCATTACCTCAAAATTCTTTGCCAAAAATACTTCGATATTTTGTCAAATCGCTGCCGATAGATTCCCCTTAAAAGTCAAATGCAAAATAAGTTATTTATTCCTTAGAAAGTACCAAACATTCTAAGCTGGCAACGCTGCTTTCATATCGGATTGGTAGCTGGAACTGAGCACACGCCCAATGCTGACTACCTACTATTATTCTTCTCTATTTTTCAAGTAGTTTTTTTCATATTTTCCTTGTCGTACTTGTGTAAATCGTATGTCGCGAAAAGACTTTTCGTAATTGTATAATACTGAATTATCAAATTTCTATGATGCGAATAAAATATAAAACATTTTTTGCAGTTACCTAATTCAAAAGTTAACGTCGATTGCGTTGGTCCGGCTCTTCACTCGAGGATTCATTTATATTTGCCACTATTTTCTAGTAGAAGACGCAACATAATCGTAAATGGTTACACATAGACATAGACACTACCAAAATTCCATCATATCCTCTGAAAACCATTCAGAAAATCACTTTTGTTTTAGACCAATTTCAAAGCCTATTACACAACACGTGCTTAATTTTTTATTTACGAGTAATAAATAAGGTAATAAACTTGGTTGCAAAACGAGCAAAGACATTAAAAAAACAACGATAACAATATATCCAATTAATTTGTACATAAAGTGTGAAACTAGTTGTTCCTGCAATACCAACACAATAAGATGTTTACGGTCCATTAATTTGTTAGTTTATATTTTATATTTTTAAAGAAGTTACTTTTAATATAATAATATCTAAATATCTTCTGTATGTTCCTTGTGGTATATTATTCATTCTTTTTTTAATTTCTTGGGAAATTAAACCACAATATTTTTAAATTCTTTATTTCAACGTTTCGGTAGCGTTCCAGCTAACGTTGTCAAGAAAAAATAAGTAGAAATTAATTTTTATCCCTAACTGACACAACAGAAAAAATTTGACAACTAGACAATCAAAAATTATTTTGAAGTTTAAGACTGCAAAATTTTGTTATCAAATTTTTATTAAGGTCCATTCATAGTAGATCATATCTGTGGCAAAATGTGAAATGAAATATTTCATTTTATAACATTCCAACGATATGATAGTCTAGTAGAAATGGAATCCAGTGAAGTGCACGTTCCAGGAACGGTTTTTATTGGGATAGCGCGTTTTTTTCGCTTATATTGGAAATGTTGTTAATAAAACGCGTTTCTTGATAGTTTTTTTGTGTATGAATATTTAAGTTTTTGAAATATGTATACTCAGTTTTGTGAAATAAAGAATTTAAAAATATTGTGGTTTAATTTCCCAAGAAATTAAAAAAAAACTACTAGAATTGAAAGTATATTTATTCTACTGACCTCGATTTTTTGAACGGTTTGCCAAAAATATTCGGCATTTATGCACGTACAATGACTACTCAAAAATGTAAAGAATTGAATTCCAATACCGTTCAAGTTGATCATGACCTTTTTATTAATTAAATGGCCATCGTAAATGATAAAAAGTAATTATTATTTTAAAATAATGGCGTTGATTGCTCGTTTTAAGTAACAAATAATATAAAATATTATGTAAAATAAAAATGTATACTTACGATGATAAAAATATTGAATTTTTCACAATTTCCACTTATGGAATGGTATTTTTTTATTTACATTTTTTTCAATAAAATCACATTTCCTTTTCCTAAACTTAAATTTTTCAATTTCTATCCAAATTACGTTTTTTTTTTTATAAAATGTCCATTCCTTGTGGAGATTCTTATTTGATTTTATTTTGTATCCAATTCCAATTCCTTCAATTAGTTATTTTTTTAAATTAAATTATTGTTTATTTTCATTTAATTTCAATTTTTTTGATTACATTAAAATTTTTCAAATTAAATTACATTTTTTCCACGAACTTTAAGAGTATTTTTATTGATTTTGATTTCATCATAATAACTTTCCACATTTCAAAATTGAATTTATACTTTTTAGTCCTACCCCTATAGAAAGTACACACTTTCTTCCCTAAAATCAGGGAGGAAACTCATACTTTTCCTCCCCCTCATTTCAAGTAAGTTGTAAACGACGAAACTTGTGAATTCATTATATTTATATTGTTTCCATAATTTCTAGAACATCCTGTATATCCTGTTTTTTGGTAAAAATCAAACATTAATGTTACTTCAACGTAGTTCTTCAATACAAATTTCAACTTCAGAAATCTTAGATATACGTTTTTTGAGTTCAAAATAAGAAAAGCATAGTATGCTGTGGCTCACTGACAGTAAACACGGCGATTGACTTTTGAGGTGCTACATTCATTAAACTTAGTTGAATTTTTGAAAAATGGAAAGCGATTCAAGTGATTTTGAATTTCCAAATACACCACCTAATATTAAGGAACAAGCTAACATAGCGTCATTAACCTTACTACCACAAAAATCTAAAGACAGGTATGAAAAACAATATAAGCAATGGGCTGAAGACAACAAGATACATAAATATTCAGAGAATGTTTTACTGGCATATTTTTCACTACAAGGAAAATCATTAAAAGCTTCAACACTTTGGTCTAAATATTCAATGCTACCGCACAATGATACAAATGAAGTACAATGGCGATATTAAATATCCAAAGTTGATTGCATTTCTAAAACGTCAAAATGCCGGATACAAACCAAATAAAGCTAAAACTTTTACAAGAGAAGAAATAAATACATTCTTAATGGCAGCCCCCGATGATGTTTTTTTATTAATGAAGGTAAGAAATGAAATCCCATGCAAATAATTAAATTTTTGATATAAAATATTCATAGGTAGTCCTTGTTATTGGAATTTTTGGAGCATGTCGATGTGATTAGCTTATTAAAATGACTATGGATGATATTGAAGAGAAAGACAATCTTTTAGTCATAAATATCCACACTTCAAAAAGGTATAAACAACGAACTTTCGTTATCAATACTACAACAGGTAACGGCCCAAATTTTGTTCAAATCGTTAAAAAGTTTATCTGTCTACGTCCTAAAACTGAGCATAAACGATTGTTGGTATGCTTTAAAGCAGGCAAATGTATAAATCAAGTGGTTGGCAAAAATAGTATATCCAAAATAAAGCAAAAAATTGCAGAATATCTCAATCTTCCAAATGCCAAACATTACACAGGGCACAGTTTCAGAAAAACTTCAGCAACTCTGTTAGTAAACGCTGGTGGGGATATTTTAGCTCTAAAACAGCATGGCGGTTGGAAATCAACCAATATCGCAGAAGGTTATGTAGAACAATCTTACACAAAAAAAAGAAAAATTTCTGATCAAATTATGGGAAATAATGTAAAACCTGAACTTGATCAAAATCAGCCAAGCACTTCTAGAAGTTACCACCATTACAATGTGCTAAGCGAAAATATTTCAAATACTAAAGTTCCTGTTCAAACCCTATCTTCTTCCAATGGTGTTCATATGAGTGCTGCTCAAAACTGCACATTCAATATTAACATAAATAATTCTAAAATATAGTTAAACAATACTATGTACTTAATTGAATAACATATATTGATAAATTTGTTTAATAAATAATTCTTGTGTTCTTAATTATATTCGTTACCTATTAGTGTCGTAAATAAATTTTCAAAAAAAGGTGGGTAGGAGGAAAAATCATATGTTTCACATGGGAGTAAAGTGCCTTCCCCCCCCCTAATACAAATAGCTATTACCTACTAGCGTCCACTTTTCCGCACTCATTTTAGTGTGAAAAGAGTCACTTTTCCACACTAGTGCGGAAAAGTAAATTTGTCAAGTTTTTGGGGAGTTTACTGACATTTGAATATTTAAAATATATATTTGTATGATTGTAGTTTACCAAATAATTTTCAATAAAAAAAATTATTTTTCAATCATTTTTTAATGGCCCTGGTATAAGCCTCATCAAAAAAATGTCAAATAATAATATTTAATTTGTTGATTTATTTAATAGGAAAAATGTTTCTTTATGTTAACTTTTGGGCTTTTTTCCGCATGCTAGTAGAAAAAATAGTGTACCTAACACGTGCGGAAAGTGATACATCTGCAATAGCGTGCGGAAAAGTATCACTTTCCGCATTAGTTAGGTAAACTAATATTTCAACAAACTACATTTTGTTATTTATATTTAAATTTTCTCAAAATTATTTTACGATTTCTTATGGGGGCGTTCATTAATTATGAGGTGTTCTAGAGGGGAAGGGGATAAAGCTAAAATCTCACTTGGGGGGGAGGGGGGTTTTGGCAAATATCACCTAATTAGTTTTCTCGCAGAAGACGGTGTAAAGTTGAGTTTAAAAAATAGTTAATAGTCACAAATACTACTCTTTGCTAGTTTTCAATAAAAGTAATAGAACACGTTTTTTTTCTCAATAATCCAACACGACTGTCCAAATGGGAGTTTTGAAGAATCTTGCGTGAGATTAGGGGAGGGGAGAGGTGTAGCCGAGGAAAATCTTACGATATCTCACCAAGGGGGGTGAGGGGGTCAAAAAATTCTCAAAATGCCTCACTTAATTAATGAATGCCCCCTATTCAATTAAATTTTTTTTATTAGTTACGATTTTTGTTTATAAAATTTTGATATTTTCTATTAGATTGATATTTTTATTTTAATTAAATTCCATTTCTTTTTAAAAATACATAATAATCTAATAATAATTGAAATTTTTTATTGATTTTCATAAAATTATGACTTGTTCAATTCAATATCGATTGTATTTATTAAATTTATATTTTAAAAATTAAATTACGATTTGTTGTTGTTGAAATTTCGATATTTTTTTTAGAATACAGTTTTTTCACTTTAATTTCAATTTTTCAATTAAATTACGATTCCTTTAATTATATGCTAGCTAATAAATTAAAAATAATAAATGATTTAAATAATCGCAACCCCGCCAAAGAAGCAAAAAAAAATCTCACCGATATGTGTCTATTGATAAATATTATCTAAGTGATAACAATATTTGTTTGATTTGTACAATGCATTGTCACTGGGAATATTGCACCAAACAATATTTTATGTCTCTCCCGACTAGAACTGCTTAATGGAAAAATCAATAATCGATGCAACTTATACAGGGGTTTCGTAGTTTCTTGTTTCTATTACAGATTATTATTATTATTAAATCTATTATCGCAAAATATAAATATTTGTAAAATCATTCGCAATAAGTAATCGAGATGTAGAAGAAAAAATATCTTGTAGATGTACCAACCCCGTTTGACTTTGAAGTGTAATTCAATAGCCGTCGGGGCACATAGCTCGGGCAGTAGTTGTTGCTACTTAGTTGAACGGTCACTGTTTTTGAAAAATATTTGTATTTGTATTGTATTCTTCGTTTTCTTGGCAGCTCATCTCAAAAACGAAGAATACAATACTGTTCATCACCCTGATATTTGATAATTATATGTTTATAATTTTCAAAGAAAAATACTTGGTGCCAGTTTTTCTCGCTACCCTGTATATTGGTCACGCGCTTTGTTAAATTCGACAATATTACAAGAAACTGTAATAATACTAAAAAAATATTTATTATTAGAAAACAAGATCAAGATGAGGAGTTAACGCTGACCTGAGATAGTTTTTAATTAATCAGTAATTAAGGTCAGTAACTTGTTTACCAACTGGTCATTGCCCTCGAAGGTATCAACTCAAAATTTGTTTTAACACATAGGAAGAAATATATCGAGGAAATTGTACGGACATAGCAGGTGGTAATAAAAGTAGCCACTCAAAATCAATTTACCTTGCTGAAAGTCTGTGATTCCAGGAGAAATAATTGATTGAATTTTACTTCAATTCTGGAAGAATCTTCAAGATGCAAACCAATTTCATGGAACTACAACATTTTATATGCGTACAATTGTTACGAACTGTATATTTGGCATTGTTTAATTTTATTTTAAACGTTTGCCTAATGATTTCATAATAAATAACAAAAAATATTTATTAACAATCTCCTGTTTTCAAAATAATATTGTTAATGACACGTTGAACGATCCCGTGTCGTCCTAAATAAAATGTACACCTTATTAAAAACACATTAAATTTTCAGTTTGCTAATCAAAATGACCTTGTCGGAAACGCCACAAAATTTCATAACATTAAGAGCAAATTTTTAACTGTGTAAACAATAAATAAAATCACATTCACACGTGGGTTAAACAGTTAGAAGGACTTTAATAAACTGTTCGACAAAAGATAGTAAGTATTAGATTTTTGTTGAAACTTATCAACTGTTATAGCATTGATTAAAAAATAGGTTGTCGCCGTGTATCTTCAAAAGAAATCAAGATATCAAGGTGAAATAAAAACTGAAAGGTGGTGAAATGGAAGGACTTAGCGCAAATTCTACAGATTTCCTTTCTGTAGTTTGTTTTAATACCAAAGAATTTATCTACAATATGGCGTATAAACATTTGAAATCGATGAAAAATTTCTTTTGGGCAGAGTTTTTTTGCCGGTGACTGCATATTGAATGATTACTTGCTTATCTGACTAGTTATTTTTGTTTCCCCCATACCCATATTTATTAGTTTTATAGAGATAGAGAGTATATATTGCCTAAAAGGACAACGACTCCTAAAACCCTCTAATTTTTCCATTGTCCATTCTAACTGCAAACTAAAATGGTTGGTTCTATCTTGCAGATATACCAGACCCGTTCAACTTTAAAGTGTAATTCAATGTCCTTCGTGGCATAGAGCCAGGGAAGTAGTTGTTACTTCTAAGTGAACGGCCTTTGTTCTTTGATTTTCAATGACTCTGTGAGGCGTTATAATAGTATCAAGCTATTACCATTGACTTCTAAGAGTGTTTTTATTTATCTTTGTGACAATTATCAAACTCCACTCCCACTGGTATATTTCTTCCCACAATTTCATTATTCTTCGGATAAAATAAGGAAGTAATAATATTTAAAAAAAATGTTTATCTCCATCCATTTAGAAGTTACGAATCGAACGATCGCAGCCGTTTTTCAAAGAAATATTTATCGTCGATTGAAAACAATTCCGAGTAAAAATGCATAAAACCAACCACTACGAGTTTTATTTAGTTCGAATTAGCATATCGTTAAGTTACATTACAAGTTAACATTTTGTTGTTCGTTTTATTCGTAGTAAAATGACGGTGGTCGAATTATTAGTCAAACAAAATAATCAAAATGTTTACCGGTGCGTTTAAAAAAATCTTTGTAGGTATTAAATGCGTGGAAAGGACAAAAAGTTTTTTTTCTCCAACCATCAAAAAATGTTGACATTTTTGTACTATTTTCAGGTGCAAAAGCCATCAATTCCCTACAAAAATTTGCTCGTTGCTTAGCAACACTTTTAATCCTAGGACTAAAAGTAATTGCATTTGAGCTCTCTAATTGAAATTTGAAGAAAACAACATTGTGTCTTACAAACTTAGTAAAACAAACTAATTGGGCAATATATCCGCAGGTATATTTTCATCGTGTATGGGATTCATTTTGAAAGCTCGCAATTTTTGCATTCGCTCGGCTGCGCTCCGCCTCGCAACTGCAAATATTGCTCGTAAAAAAAATGCACTTGTAATCCTTATAATATAATATACTATTTTTTCGCCAACCTTTACAAAAAAATTACATTTTACGTACTAATTTGGCGTCAAAATCCTTCATAGCAATATTGAAACAGCACAATTACCAATAAATAGTGACAAAATGTTTACTTTTTCAGAATATTGCGAATATTCCTCTAGGCCAGTCGGTATGGGTCATTTTAGACCAAAAGTACAAGTAATAATAAGCAATTGGGCTGATTTTTTTTATAAGTACCTTAAAGTATGTAGATTAATATAAAAAAAAAGTTTATCGGTCTATCAATTTCCCAAATTAGAAAAAAAACGAAATTTTTCAATAATTCACGCTGGGAGGAAGGTTGAGAAGAATAAAAAATACCACCGTGTAGGGGAATTGTTTCGCTAAAAAAAAGGTCTCTTGCGTTTTTCTCGTCCGATCAATGGCTTGCCCGTAAAAAATTCAGTAAACTAAGTATGATTTCCGCATCCGCGCGACTCTGCTGCACGGCGACTCTGCTAAATAAAAGGTGATAAATTAATTTTAACATATTTTTATTGGAAAAAGGTATGAAAAAAATTATATCTTAAAATTATATATTAATAAACTTTTATACGTTTTCACTATATACACTTTGTTCGTTGAATATTAATCTTTATACTACAGGAGTATCAAATTTTATTTTGAAAAAATAAAGAAGATTCATACCAGAATCTATAAAAATTGCTATTTTCGCATATAATACAAAAAATCATTGAAACCAAAAATGTATGTAAATTAATTATTATCCGTAAATTTTATATATGGAACAGACCTCCTAAATAACAGTTTACATCCTTCGAAAAATTGTTCCAATGCCACCTTATTATATAATATATTTTTTATTAGTCCAGTAAACGAAGGTGTCAACATGGGCAACTGGTCCAGCAAGAGTAATTTTTTTTTAATTTGCAGGTTATGGTAGGCACATTCAATTCCCAAAATGTCAGGTACCTGACCATTGTGGAAGGGTGGGAAAATGGCTCTGAAATTCCAGAAAATCCGTTTTCCCGCGATATTTGTCGATATTTGACCACTGGAGAATTTTTGTTCAGACGAAAAATAAAGAGTAGTTCCTTACCCACAAAAATGATCCCTAGCATTTTTTCGAAAAATTAGAAGTGCGGGTGAAAGAAGAGATCTGTGGCTACTAAGGCGTGTTTTTATCCACTCAATTTGTGCTCCTGGGTCATTGGAAAACCAGGCCAAAATTCGTCTTTGCTAGAGTTTTCAATGCTTCCATGGATTTATTCATATTATTTTTATTAAGAGTTATTTCAGCCAATCCTAATGGTTCTTTGGTGTGTACTTTATTTATTCCGGAACAATGCTACCAATAATTCGCCCGTATTTTTTTTGAATAATGTGTTTTCCAAGAGGCGATTTTTGTGGGTTTCTGGAGTTTCCCCTAGCGCTCTGGTTTATCGGGAATTTCTCGATGATTAACTGTAAAACCTGCTTATAATTGATATTGGGAGAAAGGCTAGAATATCCTCTTGCCGATGGTATAATTTTTTTGGCCCAGACCCCTGGACTTTCAGTAAAATCGGGGAAATTTCCAGTTTCCTGAGGGAAGACAGCTATTCTTCTGAGTTTTTTCGAGCAGTTTTTTCTCTTTACAGTAAAATTCTTTCCGGTCAAGCATCATACCCGATGAAAGGTCACATTCTGAACTTTCCTTTGATATGTGGATCAAGTATTTTATTTGATGCATTAAAAAGACATTTGTCTCTAAATTTGTTGTAATGGATGCCTCATTTTATTCTCTTTTATGTTTCAGAAAACTGCGAACTTTTTAACCACCATTTTTGCAAAAAATATTGGTGTAACGAAAAAAATTTTGGGAACAACTTTTGTAGGTAATGAACTGTTCTTCATTTTTTGTCTGAACAAAAATTCTCTAGGGATCGTAGTTCGGGAGATATCGACGGAAAACGGATTTTCGGGATCTCTAGAGCCATTTTCCGACCCTCCCACAACTAATAACCCTGTATACAAAATTGCATACGATAATACTTAAAGGGTGAAATGTTTGAGAATTTGCTCTAAAACGTGTAACGTAAATAAGTAACGCAGTTGAAATCATTCATTTTAATTTATCATGTAAGTATTTTCAGAGTTGGTCAACACCCTTTTGACCCCCCCAACTATTTACATTCAACAAAATATGGTACGCCACTGAAATAAAAAAAGGTACGGTAGTAATAAACATAAAAAAACTTACCTAATATGAGGTGTAATTTGGCATCCGTTTGGAAGGCATAGTGTAAGGTAACTAGGAAGGGGTTGTCTCGGACGGCCTCGAGCACTTGTCGTTCAGTTTTAGTGTGTTCAGTCGTTTTTTTCTTTTGCACTATCGTTGCTTTTTTCAGTACTTTCATCGCGTATAGACGCCCGTCGTCAAAACCGCCGCGTTTTCGAACTAGGAACACTTTACCGTAAGCTGAAACAAAACAAACATACACATGAAAATCATATTTATTAAACTATAATAAAGGAAAATTAACAGCGGAAAATTCAAAAAATATATACAGTATTGTCTGTGGACAGAAAATGAACGTTCGTCGGCTGTTTGGGCGTTCTTGAAGTGTTTCCTGATAGATAGTGACACAATTCGTTCCAAAAACGGATCATATTATATCAACAATTCCTATAAGATCAAAATAATAGATGTGGGTCATCGTTTGTGACGTATATCCATGTTTTCGGTATGTCGTCTATTTTATTTGCTATTTTGACATATAGAAAACCTTAAATTTGATAAATAAAATCATCAGGATCGTATTCAGCCAAATTCGAAGAGGCTATGAAATAAATAATTACCAGCTTCTTTTTCTAACTGAAAATACTTGAGAACTTTCAAAATGCTGATGTGTTTCCGTGTATCTAGGCATATTTTTGTAGTACCTATTTAAATAAATATAACAATAAGATTAATATTCACTTTTCATATATAATAATTGACCGTAACTGTCAATGGAACATTGGAAAAAGACATGAGACATATTGCCGCTACGAAAGGTACGTCTACATCCTATTTTAAATCATCTAACTTCTCCCGATAGGTCGCGCTTGCGCGTAATCTAAACATTAAATAGTCAAGTCACAGACCTGCCTTTTTTCCATTTCTTCCAACGTATTGTGTTAGAAGGATATTAACAATCGATGACACACACCAAAAGAGTTATTATATGAACTCTATCCGCTGATTGGTACACGGAAAAAAAAGAATCGTTGTATCAAGTAAAATTTATTTGGATCAATTAAATTAAAGTGTCATATATGCACGACAAAATATTATTTTGGAGTAATTAAAATAATTTCTTGGTTTCAATGCAGGTTAAAGTATTGATGCAACTAACTGTTTGTTAACTGAACCAAATATTTAGTCAACTGTACAATTTTCATAAATTATTTTGATAAAATTATTGCTTCAACATAGTGAATATTTTGTTGAATTGAATCTGAAAAATGATCAAATCAATTGAGAAAAATAATGATTTAGTCAATTTTTTTTGTTGAACAAATTATAATAAATGATCTAATGAACAAACGTTATCATCATATCAATTTTTTTTTGCTTGGTTCGAAACAAATTTTGGATTCAGGTGAAGAATTATGTTGTTAAATTGAATAACAAAATTACTAAATCAACGAAATTCATGAGCAAGTCAAGAAAATTAATTGCTTGCGTTAATTTTGAAAATTTATCCGATAAATTAAATATTTTACTTGAAAAGTATAATATGTTGATTGAACTTGAAATGCAATCAGTTTGATCAACTGATTGCTAATTTTAATATAAAAATTAAGTTGACATAACATACTGAGTGCTATAAAAAAGAAAAGTTCAATATACTTCATAGCATTTTATTTAAAAAGAAAAAACAATAACAAAATAAAATATTAATTTTCTAAAACATAAAATCAAACTTCCACTAACTGCATTTCTTTTCAACCGCAATAACTTCTCCATAAATTGGAACCAATCCACTTGCAAATTCACTATAAGGGCATCAGGGAAAATCAAATCACAATATATGTTGATCTACAAAGAAGTAATAATAAAAATAAATAGAGTTTAATGAATGTTCTAAACAAGCATTGAGGAAATTCTTGAATTTTCCAATATAAATATACGAAATGCAGCCCCAATGAATGTATCACATGTCCCTTTCTCAAAAACTGAATTTAGGTAGCACTACCAGGTATAACGCTTAGAATTAACAATTTGCAAGGTAATGATGATGAATATAACAAATTTAAAGTGAAGGTAATGACACATTACCTTACATTTCCAATTAGGTAGGTTAGGTTAGGTAGGATCATAGCAAAGTACCGTAACTTTGTAAAAAAGACATTAGTTACTTACTGTTTAAAACCGGGTTTAATCTCAGTTTAAATTCATGTTTCGTTTAGAATGTGATGTAGGTATGCGATTTAATATACAACTGATACAAGACAAACTACCTATCATCTTAAAACAAAAATGAACATTTTTCAGAAGAAACGAGATAATATAATATTTGTAAATAGAATACATAATTATATTTACCTGAATAATCCGCTAATCCAGAACAATTTCCAGACAACAGGTTATCACTCACCTAACGATCTAACTCTTTTCTTAGAACAATATAAAATGAAGAATGAAGTGAAAACGTTCGGATAGATAGAAACGGGACAATCTACTAAGTAAGAACATTTTGAATGAATCAGATAATCAGTCGATACAAATAAGAAATTATTCCGATTGAACTATTGCATCTATTGAAACTAACAAGAATAAATTGTTCAAATTGACTGTTGAAATTGGTTACTTCAGTGATTTTAAGTTTCAAACCAATTCAGTTTTGGTTTAAACATTATAGTGTACATGATTGATTGAAAAGCAAATATTAAGGTTGAATTAATATTATTATTCGTTTGAAAGGAGTTGAAATATGCTTCATTTAAAAAAATTAATTTTGAACCGAGCGAATTCACTTGTTTGAATCAACTAAATATTATATTTAAGTTAATAATATTATTCGCTTAAAGTAAGTTAAAATATATTTCATTTGACAAGTGTATGTTTGAATCAAGCGTGTTCATTTGTTTGATTTGAATGAATCATTTTTTTGAGATAATATTATAATACTTTGATGTAACTTAGGAAATACTTGACTTGATAAGTCCATTTTTGGTTCAAGAAATTTCTAGGATTGGGTCGACAATTCCATTTTGTTTCGGCAATTTTAATATTTCCTTGGACGAATACATTCAGTATTTGATTTGAATGAAATTTAATCGAGTTAATCAAATAAAAGTGACTAAATAAATTTAGTTGATATAACAAATATTTTTTTTCCGTGTAC
>CAJUYI010004761.1:0-17500 GCA_910591695.1 Galerucella pusilla
GCTGACATGGGTGGAGAGGTAGTCTCTCTAGGATTTCCGTTCTAATAGCCTTTTCCATCGTTTTGAGTACAAACGATGTTAGACTAATTGGTCTAAAGGATTTGTGGTATTGTGGCATGTCCCAGATTGTCTGATATCTAAGAAGTGAGGAGGTGGTTTTTTTTAACGATTCCCTCTCTACTTATTCTGTATCTTGTAGAAAAGTGAGGTTGAGAATCACTTTCATGGCTACCGTTGGGCATGTTCTCATTGCTCCTGTAATGCATATACAGGCTATGAATTTTGGAGAGGTTTTCTCTCGTCGTCAATAGGCTAGTTCTACTATTTCACGCAATGGCTCCATAAGTGATGATTGGTTTCACTATGGCAGTGTACATCCAGCTTCCCAGTTTCTCCCTGACAGATTCCTGCACATCATTAGAGCTATTTTAGCCTTGTATGTAATCTCCTTTCCGAATGGTTTAAATATTCATTAAAAATGGATAATAATACCTACCTACATCTGGTAAAATTTCCAAATTATTATAATTTCTTGGTAAAATGAAGGTACAATTGAAAAATATTGCAATGTTGAAGTTTCAGTTCAAAATGACAATGAGATTTTGCATGTAAACCAAGTTCTAGTTATAATAAATAACTACGAACTTCTTTCACATAAGTTGAAGTTACTACATAATATTTGTGCCCCCGATTGTACATTTAAACAAGCATAGACCTAAAGAAGAAGCATTTTCGTTTTGATTGTGCTCTCACTGTACTGTAAGGTACGCGCATGCAGTGGGAATCTCACACTTTCAGGTGAATTTGTCAAACTGTATAAGATTATCAAATTCGACAAAATTCGAATGGCAACATCTCTCCGCCAACATCATTTAGCGGCACAAAATCGTTTACGAGATTGCGTCTCTTTTTACATTTATCACCCAACGATTTCGGTCAAAATGACAATCCCTAATTTTTGCTAGTCTGCTAAAAACATTGAAATTGAAAAAACCCATGCAATTATTTCGATGTGATAGTATTTTTAAGTATTGTTTTTTGTTTCAGATTTTTCTTGGTTGCTTAGAAACAACAAAGAGATTTTCAACATCATCCTAAAAAAAAAATTCTCACGTCGATGTATATCCAAAATTTCAAATTCTTATATAATTGTTTTATCAATTGTTGAAAACAATGACAATTGTGTTAATATCCTCAGGTATAATGTTGAATAAATTTAAAAAAGAAAAAAAATATCGATCGACATGGGAGTTTTTCATAATTTTCAGATTAATTGATACTGATTGATCATCTACCTGTGCTGTGCGAAAAAAACAACTAGGTACGGAACTGTATGGTGATATATATAAATAGCAAAATGAACGCTTGTAAATAGTGTCTGTTCTAGTGCGCGTCGGCAGACTTTTCAGCTCAAGACTGATGAAAAAAGTGATGACATTTCAGTATCACTTGGTGCGTCAGTTCATCATTTTTAAGTAATGTAACATGATAAAAATAAAAAAATTTTCTATATTTATCCATAGTTTAATTTTTTTTTCTCTACCTGTCTCATTAAAATATGTGGAGTGGAAAGGGTGATAAGATAAAATAGGTACTTCTGGTTCGAGGTTAATAAAATGGAATGTGAGAAAAAGGTTACCTTACTGGAGGTTACTTCTTGTCCTCCTAATTTAACCGTATCTATAAACAGTTTCCTAGATAATAAATGTCATAAGATGACGGGTTTCGGTGTATGAGGTTACTTAAATCAATGTTTTTAGTTTAAAATTTTATTCAAATCTCGTTTTGTGGGCAATTTGCGTTTTTTTGCTGGTTTATTAAGATACTTTGGAAAATATGGAAAAATAGAAGGTATTGCATCCTCCTTCATCTTGGGAGTACCTCTTTTCATTTGAAAAATAGTTCCATCTGAGAGCGTAGTTGTGTAAAACCTCTCAATATCACTTTCTAAAAAATGTAATCCGCACACAGCATCTTTTGAGGTTAGGCGCTTGTCTTCCCGTCTAATAGCTTTTTCCCAATAGGGCATGTCCACGACAGTTGACATTGACAATACTTGGGTGGTAAAACAATAAACAATAGACATGATGAAAAATTATCAAACAACAAACAACTATTAACCCTTATTAAATATGCAAGCTCAACAATTAAAATAACTTTAAAAGTACACTGAAGCAAAATCAACTAAAATCAAACACGATCTACCATTATAAATCAGCATAACCTCACTATCAAGTACCACGTGTTCTGAACGCTTTGTTTATTGTTTTACCACCTAAGTCTTGTCAAAATAGTTTGTGACGTCACGTGGACATGCCCTATTTCTAACCATTTCCTCCTTCAACATAGAATGTTATATATTATTTTTGGTTGCTTGAACAGCAATTTTATTATTAATATTTAAAGTTAATGACTACAATTTCAGGATTACTTACCGTGCGTGGTCGGAATAAACTAACATTTTTCTTGTTCCAAGCTTTTAAATTACCGTAACCAGTATTACAACCAGGCTCAAAACAATTTGACGATTAATCAATTCAATCAGAGATAAAATACACACTTCAATATCAAAATTCTTGAAAAATTTCTCACTGTGTAACAATGGCACTTGTAATCCCGAGATTCCCGAGCCAATAATGGAACACTGCGGACCTGGCGGCGAAATTGTGTACCAGCTACTTTGGTACATGAAAAGAGGCCAATTCGAAAGCAAGCCGTTTCGTCTCCCCCCTCTACCCTCCATGGTTGTAATTTAAATTTAACCTGCAAGTTTACACCTACAGTAAGTTGGACGAAGGACCAGTCTATGTAAAGGCACCGACACCTAGATCAGAGAAACTAGAAAATTTGGATGATATGTTATTAACAAAAAGTCAACCTTCCGGTAGCAAAGTTTATTACGATTTTTCTTCTGTCCCGATGAGAAAACTTGCAAATACAACTGTTATAACAGATTGAAATATCACATACAATCGAGGCAAACAACTGTTTAATCAATTTTCTAGAGCTCGGCTACCGCGAAATTTAACAATATGTACAGCAACAAAGTTACTAACGTTGACAAAGTTTTTTATTTACATAAAAATGGTAAACCGAAAACTCCAAATTAAAACGACAAAATTACTAGTACACCTTGATGTAGCAAAGGTCGTGTGACGATAAATTGCGAAAACAATATACCTAATAAGAAGATTTGGCAATCCTTTATTTTCAGGAGCCCATGAAATGCCGTTCCAACATCATTAATAGCCGCTGCCTCTCGATGAATAATTAATTAAATTATAGAATATGTACATTACTTACAGATTCGCACTAGAGTAATGCAATTTCACATCACTACATGATATTTAATTTAAGAAAAAAGCCCCATGATTTGGGGATTGAAATTCAATAGAAACTGATAACAAAAAGAAAGCACGACCTTGTATGCTTGACAATTTTTACTCAAAAGGTGTCGTTTTACCGTTGATTACTTATTTATCAATCAACGGTTTTACAGGCTGTTTTAAAATTTCTGCGCACTCGCTTGAGACTACGCGACCAGAGGCCTTTCGAAAAAGACAGATACGAGGTAAATCCGAATTATGCGAAATTATTTGATTTTAAGAAATCTATTGTAGAAATTCAAATAGAATACGAAGTATTTTCGTATTACTTATGGATAGTAGAGACCAGGAGAACAAACTAGTATAGGAGTTGAAATAGTGTCCAGCGGTAAAGAGTAAATAACAATACATAAATCTACTATAATGTGCTCGTTTACTAAAATTTTTAAATCATTTTTAACTGTCGTAAAACAAAGTACTAAGGATAAAAATATGATTCTGAAAATTTTATGTCAATAGAATATGTCGTTCTCCTAATACAACCACCCACATAGCAATTTGACATCCTAAGCATATGCTTGGAATATTTTCAAAAAGAACATGGATGTGCAAAGCATGTTCTCACATAATACCAAAACAAGTGCTATAAATAGATTGTGTTGCGCCCTGGTCACATGCTGATCAGGTTTTCAGAATATGATGAAAGATGTCCTTATAAGATGCTGAGTATGTACCCTGCAATAAAAAGCTCAAAGTGCCAACAAGCATGTGATAGCACATTCTTTTCACATGCTACGCATTTTCCAGCTATGGGCCTTCTGATATACAGTACATCCTAGGCATGTGTTATCGGAGTATATATTATATACCTATCCGAGTGCTATTAATCTCCTATACATGTGCTAGTGTAGATGCTAGGCACATGCTATGGATATGTCGTATTATTCGCAGGACCTACGGATATCCATTACACTTCCTCTTACGAAAAGAATGTACTTTGCATGTGCTCATCTGAAGTTTTTCGCTTGCAATGCATATACACTTTTTAGGTGCTATGTACATGATATGGAAATTAACTTTTTTGTCAACCTCTTATTTTTCATTTACCATTTACCAATGTAACATTATTAATTAGTGCAATGAAAAATCCTTGTTCTGTGGGGACCTCCATGCCATGTTGATCACAGCAAACCCTATGCCAGGTAAGTATAATTCTTAAGCTTTGGTCCGGTATTTGATTTCCGTGGTTACATATGAATCGGTGTAAAGCTACAAATAAAAGTCAGCGCCCTCTTTCGATGCGTTTATGTATTATTTCGAATATGCTGAAACAGGATGTGATCGCATGTGCGAAGGACGTATTGAGCATGTGCATTGAATGTACCAAATAATGTTCTATGTTTTATACTTTGCACATGCTAAAAATATGATTTAAGATTAATCATCAGATTATTCAGATATATTCATGCTAAGTGTATATTATAAATGGAAAGATAATGGCTTCAATATCGATTGAAGTTAGCTTAATAAAGAATATATTATTATATTAAGTCATTATCGCATGCTAAAGGTATATACTCTCCTTTGACTTTATTTTATGGTATATGCGTAGCATGTGCTTTACATGTACCAAATAATATTCCGTGTTTTATATTTTGCACATGCTAAGGATGGGCTTTTGGGTTAGTTCTGATATCGGCAGATGCATATTTAAAATGAAAGGTTACAACACCAATGATGGCTTTGAATCTATTAAACGAAAATAGTAAATAATAATTCATACATGTATGTAAAACGAATAAAACGTGCTGAAGATCTGATGTAAAATTACCTGACCTGATTGATAATCCATATCACATGCTTAGGATATCTGTGAAATAAAATACTTCTGATATTCTTCAAGGTATATACTTAGCATATGCGCTGAATGTCGTGAAAAGGATCTTAGTTAATGGTAAATCATTATTACATGCTAAATAATATAATTAAAAAAAAGGCTTTAGGTGGACTTTTATGGTATGTGCGAATCATATGCGAAAGATCTACGGAAAAAAACAAGTTTGAATCTTAAATTCTTAGCACTTGCTATGGATGTATGTACAGGGATGTGCTCAAAAGTATGTGGACAGCATATGCTAATCATGTACCGGAACGAACATCTTTTACGGGACGTTGAAGGCATATACTTGGCATATGAATCTTCTTTCAATGCTATGTGGGCAATTAAACAAGCATACCGTAGCGGGGCGTGCACTAACATTACGCTTCTGACTGTAGCGTGCCTCGCGTAGAATTTATTTATTTTTAATTACAAAATTTTGTGTGAATAAAATAAAATGTGTGGAACTAATTTTAAAAAAGCAGACTCATTAAATGTTCCGGAAGTGGACTTGCTAATGATTTGTAGTTTTTTAATAAAAAACACGGGCCACGACCCAGCACTGTAGTGGAACGCGTTTGATGCGATAATTACAGTCAAGCAAGGTCGGACATGGTTAGTACTTGGATGGGTTACCATGAAAGGGAAAACCATCGTATAGGGCCCGTACAGCCTGCAGCGGACTAGCATATCACAGCTCGCAGGCATTATACCAATGAGCACGAGGTATAATGTAGATATGCCGTCTTTCGGAGGAAACGTAAAACCGAGGTCCCGAGTCCATGGATGTTGGGCTCGTTAAAGAACGCTACCACTGGTTGGAACACTGGTGGGTTCGCCAAAATAGACGCCAAAATAGTTCGCCAGAAATAGACCGACGTTAAATAACAGAATAAAATAAAATAAAAAACACGAGTTTATTAAATTGTAATTTTATACTATGAGACACATCGTTCTTGGCTGTTTTCCGGCAAGAATGATTAAAAATGTCAATATTTTCATAAATACATGCTCTCTCAAATGATGTACAGGGTGATTCCAGATGTTTTATTTATTCCTGGTCTGGTGGCCAAAGTTACGGAGATAACGCTATAGGTAACTCAGTAAAAAATTGCAATTTTTTTAACTGTAGACTGCCCAATTAAAGGAGCTTCTCTAAATGCTATTTATGATGAATGTGTAGTGGAAATTAAATCACCAATGTTGAAAAGAACAAGAAAAACTTATTTTGATGGAGCAGGTAATATTAGTTCCAAATGTTTACATCAGATTCAAATGCACATGCACCTCACTGGTAAAAAAGCGATATTTGTTAGAGTGGATCTGTAATTTGAATCAAATAAAATACTTTCTTTTGAAACATATAATATAGGTACGCCAGTTTTATTGATGATCTACTGAAAAAGATTAAGTACCTGTTTTTTGGAAAAATTTATTTGTGAAGAACTGACACATTATTTTATTGAATAATTTTGAACATTAATAACACCACAAGCTATAAGAACAATAATTTATTATCTACGTATTTAAAAAAAATTAGATTAATACAAGCGTGTGGTTTTCAATAACCCTCTCAATATGGATTCACAACGTATTTTATAATGTAATTTATAACGATTCTGATTGAAGAAAAATAAAATCCTAAAAATACACAAAGTATGTTGACTTATCAGTGAATGCTTCGAGTCTTTTTATGCTTCTCTCCCATTGCTTCCGTTTTTTTTGCATCCTTATCAATAGAAATGATTGTTTTGTTGGATGTTTTAATCGAAGTACTTTTACATTCTGGAACCGCACAATATTTATAGCTTTTTTACTCTGGTTCTAGTCCATTGTGTCGAATAGTTTAAATTATTTCTAAACGCAATACTGTTTAGAGTTTGCTAAAACGTATAATAATAAGCATATGAGCAAGCAAATACTGTTTACTAGCTCTAACCGAAAACTGATCGGCGCGGTATCCGCTCTCTGGAGATGTTTCATATGCGATGACGTCACACCTGAAATTCGGAGAGGAGCGCTGTTTGATGTTTATAATTTTTTTTAGGCGACTTAGGAGTCTCCCTGACGTCTAATTTTTGGCTCGGAGCCACAAAATGATATGCTCTTCCTAATGGTAAAATAAAAAAAAATATGTAAATGAGCCCATTACGCTTTAAAGATCTTTTTTTAATATCGGTTTGTGTTGCGGGTGGTTGGCCACAACACTGCTTTTGTAGCTTTCTTCCTTCGATTTAGTAGACTGGTTTCTCAAAGGGCCGGCTCAGCAATAAAATAACAAGTTATAAATCTTTTATTGAATTACAAAATGTCCAAAATAGTTACATGTAGGACAATGAATGTAAACAAACCGTTCAGCTTGCAATCGTAATTAATAGGAACAATCTTACTCTTTCCTTTGTATTCTTCAAAGCACTATGAGATTTGACTTGAATTTAGGTTTTAATCACTGTGATTGTCAAAACCTCATTTTTGTATAAAAATTCACTTATTATGCAGGAAAATGAAGGAATTAATATTAAGTATGGATTTGAACGGAAATGTCGGTTTATACCGAGAATAGAACAACTGAACTATTACGAAGATTTGCGAAGTAAGAATTTTTATTTATATTTTTTTAAATATGTCTTTATTCGTTTACAGTTTTACAAGAAGTAAGAAGTGATACTTCTGTCTTTGTACATTTTTAAACATCCAAATCTCTCATCCCAACAAATTATATTTTCTTAATCAGCTCTTTTTAAAATTACTTCACTCATCCGGCTGTGCCGATGCATGATATTTATTCCAGATCCAGACTTACAAATAATAAACAAAATAATTAATAGTCAACTTTTATACTTTAACAGAGTAATATTTTAATAAATATAATTTTCTCTCGAGACTCTTTTTTTGACGCGTTGGCTCTTGGCTCACGTCTGCCTTTATCCCTTTATCCTCGAAAACTGACTACAACGATTTAGGGTTTCAGTGGCGCGCCGAATGGAATTTCGAATGGTAATTAAACGAGTGATTTTAAATACCTCCACACACAAAAAATTCGGATGATTCTGTTCAGGTGATGCCATGGGTGTGGAAATCTTCGTTCTATCCAACGGTAATTTAAAAACTGCGTCTTCTATCGGACTTTTATTATTAATGTCTTGTACGTGCAAAAAATGAAGATGGCGCTGCTTCATAATTACAAATGATTACCAAATGCCAAAAAGCTATTACATATATAGGGCTCGATGAAACTTCCATCAATGGTGATGCTTGCCTTTTTGAATATTGTCATAAGAGTGTATATTTACAATATTTCGATATTTTCTGACGAATCTTCGAATTTCATACGAAAATACTCGAGGTATAACTATAAAAAATATTTTGACTGTCTACTAAAAGAAGTGATACCCCTATGGATTACGAATGCTTTATTATCCGTAGAAATATTTGACGATGACCTGGAAAAACCTAGTAGGATTTCTGACTGGCCACTGTCAACTGAGGAAGCACCTCCATACTAAGGGGCTAGTGTACACACCTCTATGCAGGATGTGTGAACAGGAAGATGAAACTGTCAGGCATGTCTTATACGAGTGTCCGGGGTTATCGTCAATAAGAGAGTGTGTGTTCGGTGAGTCTTGGCCTACACCTGCCGATATAAAGGAGATGTCTTCCAGTGACCTGTCCACTTTCCTGGGAAGGACAGGATGGACAATGACCTAAGAGGACAACTCCTCGGGAGGATGTACAATGGGTCACATGTGGCCTAAGTGCTGTGAGCCTACACTCACCCTCCCTTCTTTTAAGATACAGATAATTTAATACTCTCTCATTCATAAAAATAGACTATGAAAAATGAAGCTATATATTTTTTTTATTTATTATAAAGATATAAATAAATATAAAAAGAATCCTGGTTTCACGTAAGTAGGTACAAATATTGCAAAATTATAAGACCAAAGAGTATTTCTGAAAAAAAAAGTAAACAAAATATGTATCTAATAAATACAGAATAAGCCATTCATTAAATATGAAACATCTTAATTGCAGGATATTGCACACATGATAACAAATTATCTTTGCCATATACGAGGTGTTAAAGATTTATAGATGGGACAATCAAATAGTATGTGTGCTTCAGTATTCAGTTCTTAGGCTACACACCATGAACTGCTCATCAAACTTAATTTTCTAATAATTTTCTTTGTACGTGAAAGCGACGAAAGTCGAATTTGTGCAATCCTTATTATGAGAATGGTAATCGGAATTGCAAATTGCAGGTAGGGTCTGATAACAAGATTTTGGAGAAATAAAAGATGACTTTTCTTATCCAAATCTTGACATAGTGTTTTCTTGAACATGCAAAGAATATAGCGTCTTTGCGTCTTTTTTGTTTCAGAAATGAAAATGTGAGATTATCGATTATTTTACTATCAAAACCAGCAGAAATGAATAACGAATTAACTGGTACTACCCAGTTAAACTTACTGTCGCCATCATTTGCTAAATAACTGAATTATCCATAGAAAACAAATCTTAGAATATCTAAAATTGCTCATACTAAGAAGTTTTACCAGGAAATTAATGCAATGCTTTAATATCAAATAGGACATATGACTATGTCCGGTTTCTATTCATACAACATAATCTTGCTTTATAAAACGCTACTTGTATTGTTTCGACAATATCCATGTTAGATTGGGTTCAATAAAAAACAGTATTTAAAATGATAGAATTATAATATAGGTTCATGCGTACAAGATTCCAATTAGGTTGCCTTTGAGTTAGATTAAATGGATGTACTACTGCCTAATCTATTGGCCCTTTTTTACAAGGTGTTTTTCAGCTGCGATCCTAAAAACAAGAACAACTGAAAATTATGCCGAGATATTCGAATCTATTAAACGCATCTATGTGTGTATTATTATAACAATCAGGCGTTGCGCTGGTGGTATCAAACCCCAGGACAAAGGCATGTTAAATTATTCCTTAAAATCCCGTCGGCCAAACTGTCACACGACCTACTATGTCAAAGTCGAGAAACGACGAGGATGATGGTGGGAATGCTGACCGGACATTGTAGACTGAGGAAACATATGCACACATTTGGCCTAGCAGATGACAGCCTACCTAGGTTCTGCCAGGAAGAAGACAAAACCTCGGAACACATAGTCTAATAAAAACAATAAAGCTAGATATCGATCTCTAAATAAAGGGCGAATACAATATATCTGCAAAGGTAGCAATGGGGTAGGACAAAGAGCCAATCCAATTAAAGTTTTCAACAGTAAGGGTAATAACAAGCCATTACTTCAAAACAATCTTATATCACAAAAGTCTACAAATTCTTATTCACAAAATCTGATAAGCTATTATAGTGTTTTTAATCAGTACCTATAAGTATATTTTATACACAACTACCATGGTCGCACTTTTGATTGTGTAGCGTGAGTTAATATCCAAGTATTTTTTGGATCTTTCACCATGGACATTTGCTTATGCCGAGGATGGGTTTTACAAAGATTGAATAATCTTTCTTCACGTCTAACCATAAAGCAGTCCTTACACCTTCTCTTCACTCGTCCTACTATTTTAAATCCACAGGAAGGTACAATATTTAATGCAACCGGTTTCAGAAAATTAGTCTGCAACTTATTTATAGAATATGGAGAATTGAAATGGTGAAATGATGCCGTATTCGCATAAATAGTTAGTCGTCTTGAAACATTTAAAAACGATTGTAATAAAGTTGGAAGCATATTTCTAAAATGAAAAAACATGTTTAAAGTCACAAAGATAATAAATATAAATTGATACTCACAAGTTAATATAGTGACTTTTATCCAGGGACAATATACCACAGATAATATAGACTACTTTTGTACTTTTATTTAAAAAATATAAATACTACCAAATATTAGTTTAGTTTATTGACAATTTCTTCTTCTCTAACTTACTTCGAAGTTCGAATTACAGGGGATAAGCTTCTTCTTATTTGTTAGATCCTGAAACATGCGACCTATGTCCATAGAGTATTGAGCCACATTTTTGAGTTATTGGCTTACATTGTCTTACCATGACTCATATACTTCACGAGGTTAGGGATTATACAGAATCTGTTATGTCCACAGAAAACGGACCGTTTTCTGTGGTTATGTCTCAACATGCTTCTTATATTCGAGCAGTTAGGTTAGGTTGGGTCAGGTTTGCGGTGAGTGAACCTACAAGGCCCTCCACTCCACTGCGACTTGTAAGAGTCTATTTCACCAAATAAATTCAGCTTATCAACAAAGTCGTTTAGTTTGTTTGGTGAATTATATTTCAGATCCGAGGGCGAAAGAGAGACTCTATCAAATATCAGATATTACCTAATTCGAGACACGGAAGAGCAGGCACAAATTAAATATTGTGTCAGAAGTCTAAAGCTGGGCGACGACCCAGCACTGTACTAAAGCTGGTCGACGACCCATCACTGTAGTGGAACGCGTTTGAAGCGATAATTACAGTCAAGCTGTGTCGAACATGGAAAAACTTATTGCGATGCCAATTGTAGGTTCTAGTCCGATAAAAACACGAGTGGCACCCTCCCTTGCAAGAGAGTCTGCCTTCTCATTTCCATCGATGCCAGAGTGGTCATGCAGGGATCCAGACCAGCGATACTCTGTTGAGTTCTCCTATTTGAGGCGAGTCTTTCTTGGCAGTCTAATGATTTCGACATTACACACGTCAGAAGTTAAGTGCTTTGAAAGCCATTTGGCTGCACGAGAAAATTTTTATTTTTCTATGTGTGATTGGTTCGCTCCATCTATCCACACATCAAGCAATGTTGTGGTAAATTTACGCCTGAAATACAGTTGCGTAGGATCCTTTTGCGCCCGTATACAACTGCACCAGAGACTGAGGGAGTTTTTGTGCCATCGGTGTACCAACAGATGTCTGCTCTTAAAGCCTCATCCTTACGGAGAACCCATACCATAGCCAATAATAGAATACTGGTTCGTTAGATATGGCCCTTCATGTTTGGCGAGCAAAACCCGTTGAATTACGTGATGGGCGTTGTGAAATATTCTTAGAAAAATTTACAGTGTAAATTCTCATATTTTTTCTTCTTTACTTTTTTTACATATTTTTGGTTCTTTACTCTTTCTGTAAATTTACATTTTAAAAATATTTTACAATGTAAACATGGCAGCTCTATTGAATTGAAATGGGAACGAAAATGTAAGAATTATCTTCAGTCATTTCAAAACTAATCCGTGCGTGTTACAGTATGTGGCGCCTCGAAATCAACACGGATTTGCCAATAAACATTGCGTTACTTTTTCGTGTTGATTTGAAGAAGGTCCTGGTTTGAAATGAACACGGGAGCCGGTTCAAGCAAAACATTTGCATCCAAAATGTGATTTAAGTGTCACTAACTGCCAAACGTCGAAAAGAAATCCAACCTTCTAACAGGGGAGCACGGAATGCCATGTCTTAAGATACCTAGTCTCAATCTGACGCGTTCGAGTTTTTCTGAGGAATGTTTGTTTTATTAATCAGCTGCCCTCAACGCACGTCCTATAAAAAAAGGTTCATATACGGTAGGGGTACATCAGGGTGTAAGGTTTCTCCCTATATGATTATCTGACGCTCTCGAGTAACGCGCAAAATCCCTGCTTGGGCTCCTCTACTATTTAGAGTTCCATTTTAAATTTACAGGTTGTAACTCAAGAATATAGAAAAAGGAAATAACTTTAAATATGGGAAAGCCTTCAATACGTTTTTACTACTTTTACTATAATGCACAACTTTGGGAATGAAAAAGTCCATATTTTTCTCACGCTAACTATAGGGCATGTCCACCTGACGTCACAAACTATTTTGACAAGAGCCTGGTGGCAAAACAATAAACAAAGCGTTCGGAGCACGTGGTACTTTACTTAATAGTGAGGTTATGCTGATTTATAATGATAGATCGTGTTTGAGTTTAGTTGGTTTTGCTTCAGTGTACTTTTAAAGTTATTTTAATTGTTGAGCTAGCATATTTAATAATACATAATATAGGTTAATAGTTGTTCGTTAATTTTTGATTGTGTCTATTGTTTATTGCTTACCACAGGGGTATTGTCAACTGTCGTGCCCTATTTAAGGTGTTTTATATAGCGTATTGAAATAAAACAAGGTTTATAAAAAAACATTCATTTATTTACTGGAGGCCACTCCAATTCTACACGTGTTACATCCAAGGCAACAACGTCTGTAGGATGACCTATTATATTGGATATATTTGAAATGGTCCTATCAAAGTCTCCATGTACAAATTCTTTTACGTAGGTTCCTGCTTGTGTTATTAAATCTAAATAGAATAAATCCGGGTGTCCTAAAAAGATAATTAACGTTTTTATTTGCAATAGGCATTTTTTTTTCAATATAAAGATTTGGAAAACTGATTTAAATCAGCAAGCTCTTGCAAACAAATAGAACAACATTGCAATACAATTATTTGGCAGTGTACATCCAGCTGACGATTTTTTAGTTTCCCAGTTTTTCCCTGCCAGATTCCTGCACACCATTAGAGCCGTTTTTGCTTTGTATATAATCTCCTTTTCGTGTTTACCTACGGTCAAACCTATATACAAAATTTCTTGTCTCCATTCAACCTCGTATCAATCAAGTTTCGAGTTTTCTTTTCTTGGTGAAGGCAATTTAGATGGTTTTGGTATCCCACTTCCCTACACCAGCTATTTGTATAGTTCAGATCTCTTTGTACGATGCCATTAATGTTAATGTTAATTTCCCCTGGCTGTTATGACAATATCATCGGCATATCCCAGACAGAATAGTCCGAGGTCTGTCAAACCACACAGGAAACATTGGGTTTTGCTATCCTATACCGACTGGTTAAAAATATATAGCCACTCTCACAGAAAAATAACTATCCACTTGGAGACATTCCATGAAATAACAAAAAACAAAAAGTTTATTACTTTCAGTTGTTTGTTGTTAGTTCCGTTTTTATTCATGTTATATTTTAATGTTCTAAATAAAAATTTTTAAACCAATCTTCAACATAACACTCATGTTGTGTGAAACTTTTTTGTTTTTTGTTATTTCATAAAATGTTTCTAAGTGGATAGTGATTTTTCTGTGAGAGTGGCTATATCTTTTTAACCACTCGGTATAGGATAGCAGAATCCAATACTTTCTAGAGGCTTAAAACATGATCTATTTAGTTTCTTACAACAACTATGCCAAGATCATAAGTTTGAGTTCAAGTTGGAGTAAAATTTGTGGTATAAGAAAACTTTTCACTAAATTTATATTTTCCTCCATATTTGTCCGGTCCCGGACTTTTGCCGAACTCTGTATGTATATGTCCATATCTATAACAGTGATGGCTCCTCGAAGGAGGCTGAAGAGGCTCAGCCTCCTCACCAATTTATCCAGCAAATAGCAACAGAAGTATTTTGTTGATTATTCTCCATTTTATTTCCTGTTCATCTAATAATTTTTAAATTTGACAATTAATTCCCCGTAGTTATTTTTGAAACTGAAACAGTGCCCCGAGGAGGCAACATTCTACAAATATCTCAATACATAAGCACGTGTTGCTCAACACGTTTTTTCGTCCAGTTAGTTCAAAGATTGTTATATTTTTGAAATTAATGAAATTATTTATAAAAAACGTTTTACACATACCTTCAACAAGAGTAGCCTTTAGCTGGTGAATAAATCTACTTCTGACCAACTGTGTTCTCCTATGTAATACCCGAATGGGTGTTGTTTGAAGTACTTCTAATGGGGCTGTCAATGTATTAATAATTTTGATAGCATCTTCGACGTTTGGAGCTGACGTCTTGCACAAAGCTCGATAATGTTTCCGCTTCTCCTGTTCTCCAAACTTAATTTTCTTCGTTTCTGATTGACTAACCTGATAAACATTGTTCCAATTTTAATTTAAATTATACTTCTTATATAGGTATCAGAGTTTCATTATGTACTTTTTAACAATGACATCTCCTGTTAATTGACAGTTGCAACATATAATAGTATATTAAGTACCAAGTGTCAAAAACGATACTTTAGTCAGGAGTTTTCTGAGGCATGAGTGAAGCGAAGTGGCATGAGTGCTTTATGAAACGGGTCGGTTGTCCCGTGACAAAATTGTGTCGCATGTATTTGAGTTGAAATATGACATCAGAATGTTTTAATAAGAATTCTGTAGACAGCGCCAATAAACATGTCGATCATTTCAATAACCTTGAATGGCTTACAATGGTGGCATATTTGGCACATACCCATTGATTACTTGAGGCCTTTTTAAGGATTTTTTGAGATGTAGAAGTTTTTTCTCGTCTTCGACTCGAGATAATTTTCAAAATGTTCATGACTTCGAACAATTTTCCGGAAATACTTTGACATCTAGTGGTATAACTGGTGAAAATATTCAGTATTTCTTAAGGATTTGTTTTAGAAGATAAAGAATATACAGGATTCCGAAAAAAGGAAAGACCTGACAACAATGTAAGTACCAACATAATATCGGCCATGTCACAAGACCCTTGAGATGATAGAGATACTACAGATACAAGCAATAAGCCAACTCGGGACCCATCAGCATGTAAGAGATAGAAAGTAGGAGGCTTAAACTGTCTGTCTCTAATAGCGTGTATGCTATATATACACAGACAAAGACAGAAAAACCTCTGATCGTCTATCCCTTTCTCTCTAACCGGAGTTCAGACCGACATTTCCACGTATACACAGCGCCCTATGGTTTGTTGCCTTTATCTGTAGTATCTCTATGCTTGCAATCTGTCTCCGAGATAATCCAGCCGTTCCATTCTTAAAACCCGCTCTGTATACTCACTTTTCACATAAACTTCACTATACAGGGTGGTCCGTAAGTAATTGTACATAGAAGTACAGTACAATCTTCACTTCAAAATATTGCGGTTTAAACCAACTAGCCTTAATAAAATGTTGTTATTAAGAGAGATACAGTGTGCTAAACATGAAATTTTAATTTTCGTTTTTTACAATAACTTCAACGCTTTTTGACGTATATGCACAATAGTTTGAAGCTGGGGGTTTTTTGATATAAGAAATCATAATTTTGTACCTATTTCGATGTATTTTGTAGAGGGCGCCACATAGGCCACGTATGCGGCATAAATGTACGCAAAACTTTTTTGCCTTTCACATTAGCGCTACTTTTGTAAAAAATAATTGAAACCACATAATTACAACAAATAAAAGGTATACTTGTTATCATCCCTAAATCTTAACGGTTTTAAAGATAATCACCTTTTAGTGGTTAACTGCATGATTATTATTCAATGAAATTACGTTCGAAAAATGTAGTGCGTAAGAAAATTATTTTTCTTAGTATTAAGATGAACAGTATTAAGGTATAGTAGCAGTTAACATGAAAAATATGTATGGTACTTTTATTATTTGAAAATAATAAATATCGTACACACAACTACATTTTTCGAACGTTATTTCATTGAATAATAATCATGTAGTTAATCACTAAAATGTGAGTATCCCTAAAACCGTTAAGATTTGGGGATACTAACAAGTATACCTTTTATTTGTGGTAATGATGTGGCTTCAATTATTTTTTACAAAAGTAGCGCTAATGTGAAAGGCAAAAAAGTTTTGCGTACATTTATGCCGCATAAGTGGCCTATATGGCGCCCTCTACAAAATACATCGAAATAGATACAAAATTATGATTTCTCATATCAAAAAACCCCCATCTTCAAATTATTGTGCATATACGTCAAAAAGCGTTAAAGTTATTGTAAAAAACGAAAATTAAAATTTCATGTTTAACACCCTGTACCTCTATTAATATTAACATTTTATTAAGGCTAGTTGATTTAAATCGCAATATTTTGAAGTGAAGATTGTACTGTACCTACTTATTCTATGTACAATTACTTAAGGACCACCCTGTATATATAGGGAAAATATTCAAAAGTGTTAGTATATCGGAGGTAAGTTCCTCCCGAACCCAGCCCAACTCCCAGTGGCGGATTCAACTCCTGCCGGTTCCGAGATTAAATCCAGCGGGTGCCCACTTGAGGGCGGAGAAAAACTTCAAATAAGAAAAAGTAATAAAAAAATTTTACAAACGAGGTTTATTGACAATAATGAAATAAAGTTCTTGATTTTTTCTCTGGTTTTTCTTTACCATAATTATTTTTCTATATCACGGGGCGCTTAAGCTACGTCTAGTGCCTGATGGATTACGCTAGACGACACAAACTGGATGTTGTAGGAGCTGATACCAACGCACACCATTTTAGTTGGGGCAGCA
>CAJUYI010004761.1:17600-31788 GCA_910591695.1 Galerucella pusilla
CTGTTGAGCACAACCCAAACGTTTGAATGAATGAATGAATGAATAGTGCCTACGTTAATCCTCCACTGCTAACTCCACATTATGACTACAAAGGGGGAATCGAGATTTAACCAGAAAATCTGTTATTTATACAGGGTGTCCAGAAACTCTCCTGCCAAACGGAAACTACAGTTACTAGAGGTGATTTTAAGTCGATTTAGCTAAAATTACCTTAATCCGAAAATGCTCCCTAAGGGAGCTAGAGCTCTTTGAAGGAGACATCCTCATATGAGTTTTTTTCAAATTATTCAAAAATACCGTTACTTAAAATATTCAATCTTGGTATAATCAATAAACAGTTACAAATCAGTCGTTAGCTGTAAATAATTTTTTTTCAGATCTATCACAATCGAGTCAGTCGGGAGGACCAATAGGTGTTTTTATTAAAAAATTTCTATTTTCTAGTTTTTTAAGTATATGACACCGAATTTGGAAAATTCAAGTTAATTTTCGTAAAAAATGTTCTCTTCTTTCAAATCGATATCATGAACCGTTTTCGAGAAAAATTAATTTAAAATTTCCAAAACAATGTAAGCAACTTAATACTAACTAACCAGAATTATACAATTTGTTGATTTTTCAAAGCCGACTTGATATTACAGATACAATTTTATAATCCAACATGATTTTATGTATAAGAAACACCAAAAGTTTAAATTTATTTTCCTCGTAAACGATTCATGATATCGATTTGAAAAAAGAGAACAGTTTTTATGAAAATTATCTTGAATTTACCAAATTCGGTGTCGTATACATAAAAAACTCGAAAATAAATTTTTTTCTAATAAAAATACCTGTTGGTCCTCCCGACTGACACGCTTGTGACGTGTGATGTATCTGAAAAGAATTTATTTACAGCTAACGACTGTTTATTTATTAATTATACCAATTTTGAATATTTTAAGCAATAGACCAGTGCCGAAGCCTTCAAATATGGTAAAAAGTGAAAAAAAATAATAGTAGGATGAAACCCATCAGAAATGGAGGGAAGTGTGATAAAATTGAAAAGAAAAATAAATTACGGGCGATACGGGTTCGGGGAGTGGGTGAGTATTTTAGGGTATCTCGATTTTCAGCAAAACTACAAGTCCTATGGAAAAAAGTTGAGTTGCAAGGTTGTGGGTAATAGAAAGATCTACAACTTTTGTATATACAACTTTTTCACATAACCTTAAAATTTATGTGAAAAATTCAAATAACCAAGTTTTTGATTTTTTATTTTTCTTTCTCAAAAAATAACATTTTTTTTACGAAATTTGGTGAAAACTTTCCTTATTATATCTCAAATACATTGTAATTTATTTGATTTGAAATATTCATTTCTTCACCTTATTTTGACTTAATATCAAAAAAAGCACCCTAATTTTCAATCGAATAGTCTCGCGTCAAAATATCAGCTTTTTTCAAAAAGTCGGTGGGCTTTTTGTTCGTTGAAATATCTACTTTCTGATAGTCTGAAAAAAAATATACATCTCCATGGTAAATGTTCTCAGAAAATGCAAAAAAATGAAAAAAAAAACTTGAATTCGAAGCTTTTTTTTAATCACTATGTACAATTTCATCGACAATTTAATTCATGTATAAAAAATCGCATATGCCACAGTGCAATTGTCAATTGTTAGCTTCAACTTTTACAGCGACAAATACACTAGTGGTTTTTTCACTTATCCATTTGTTCATCAAAATCACTGTTCCTAGTATGAATTTCAATAATTGTACATTAAAATGAAAATCTGTTTATTTTTAATGTTTCATAAATAAAGTTTGCATTGATGTTTCCAAATTTCTCATTCATTAAATTGTCCTGCCGAATTACACTCGAGGTTTGTATTGATATTGGGTAAATTTGGGTTGTTCAAATTCTAAACTGTTTCCTTTAGCAATTTGACAACAATTTCTGGACACCCTGTATTTTTGCCCACGGAAATATTTTGTATGCCAATGCAGTTAAATAAGACGTGGTATACTAACAACACTACTTACCTGTTGGAGATTTAAAACTACAACGGCGTTTGAGTTCGAAATTAAAAGTTCTATTGCTCTGCATTGGGCTTCCGTGATCGTATCAAATTTCGGTTTTTCTATTTGAACGTAAAACGGCCTACCTTGGCCTAGCATTCTTGTATCGGAGTCTTCTCGACCACTAGCAGTAAACGTCAACTTGCTCTGATCACACCTATAATGATTTGTGAATAAATTTTCATTTTTTCGTTACGGTAAAACTTACTCCAAAATTTTATTAATACTATCAAACAAAATATCTTGCACGCTTGTTTCAGTAATAGCTTTATCGTTGACAATAAAAGGTGATTGTCCCATTTCCCTTGAAAATTTCAAATATCTCCCTCCTAAAAACAACGTAGACGAGCTGTAAGTTACAGTGAACGAAATTCTTTTGTCTTGAACACAAGGCGGTACTGGAAAATGTTTTTTAAATAAGTGTTCTTTACTATTAGCTAAGGCTTCGGTTATGGTGTTGCGATTTAATTTCTTTATATCAAGTTTAGGTATATTCGCAATTTCCTGAAATAAAATCATATTCATTATTTTAAATTGGAGTAGTAGGCCAGTCGGTATTGGTAATTTTAGACCAAAAGAACAAGTAATTAGCAATACGGTTGATTTTTTTTTAAAAGTACCTTTAAGTATGTAGATTAACATAAAAAAAAGTTTACCAGTCTATCGATTTCCCAAATTAGAAAAAAAAATCAAAAAACTTTTTTTTTTTCGAAATTTTTCAATATTTCACGCTGTGAGGAAGGTGGAGAAGAATAAAAAATACCACCGCGTAGGGAAAGTGTTTTGCAATAAAAAAGGTCATCTGTGTTTTTTTCGTCCGATCAATGGTTTGTCCGTAAAAAATTCGGTAAACTAAGTAGGTATGTGTTCCGCATCCGCGTGACTCTGCTGCACGGCGGAAGACCTATTTTCTGAATCGCGGAAAAAAATTTAAATATTTAATCAGAATTTTGGTAAGAGTTGGGGTTTTAAATAATAAATAAAAGTTGATAAATTAATTTTTGCATATTTTTATTGGAAAAAGGTATGCAAAAAATTATTTCCTAAAATTATATAATAATCATCTTAATAGCTTTTCACGAGGCTTTTCAATATATACATATTGTTCGTTGAATATTAATCTTTAAATAACAGGAGTATCAAATTTTATTTTGAAAAAATAAAGAAGATTCCTACCCGAAACTATAAAAACTGCTATTTTCGCTTATTAAACAAAAAATCATTGAATCCAAAAATGTGTGTAAATTTATTAATTTTGTTATTATATATTCTTGATCTTAGAAGTTTCCCCAACATTTCTACGCAAACCCCATTGAAATTACTCTAGTTTTATTAAAGACACAGTACTTAATATATATATTTTCTTGTAAATTCAAGATTCCTGCAATTTACAAGATAATGATAAGTGTCGTATTTCGTAATTAGGAAAAATTAATTAACCGTAAATTTTATTTATGGAACAGACCTCCTAAATAATAGTTTCCATCCTTCGAAAAAATTGTTTCAATGCCCCCTTATTATATAATAAATTTTTTATTGAGATACTTGGTTTTTGATTAGAATATAATATTTATATTATATATGAGTAATTTGCTAAAAATGGGTAATTGGGAAATCGATAGACTGGTAATCTTTTTTTTATAGTAATCTACATACTTTGGGGTACTTATGAAAAAAAAATCAGCCGTATTGCTAATTACTTGTAGTTGTTACCCCCTATCGTCTGGCCTAAAGAGCTCTCTTGAGAAATAATAAATATTAAGAAAAATATATTTTTAAAATACTAATTATTTTTGCAATTTTAGTCTTCAAACGAATTTAAATTTAATTTTAAGGAAATAAATAAAAATCATAATGGCTTGGGTTAAAACTTAGCCCCCTTAGCCCAATATCTTAATATATTTATCAATGCCTCCGTATTCCCTAGCGGTGAAGTACATAATTGCAGCCCAGGCTTTGTTAAGAGGCCCGAGGTGATGTAACGCGTTTACCTCCTATACGTGGCTCCTTCTACACGAACACGTCACTATGGACATCCTTGATATAAAATTCAGTTCAAATCTCGGGCGCCAGATTTTTAACGTGGTTTGCTCCACGGCCCCTTGACCCTTAATGTCCTCACATGAAGGATACGGAAAATTCCAGGGGTCTTTTTGAATTATTTTATCTAACTCTTTACCAAATTTTTAACACGACTGAATCAAATATCGGTTTTCTAATCAATGAGTTATGGTAAATAGCGGTGAAATCAGGAACTCACACCTTTAGAGTCTATTACTACTCTGTGGTCTATTCTATGAATACTTCCCTACAAGCAAAAAAAAAACAGAGAAAAGAACGCAACCGGTAAGGTTATCAAAACAACGAAAAACTACTATCGTTACACGAGGCGAAAACGATTTAAATCTGCCAGGTAATCAAACAAATTATGACTAGGCCACTTCCAGGTCTGATTAGCCCTTGAATCTAAATTAAACCGGCAAAGCTATTAGTCCGGGAAGTTGTAAAATGGAAAAGATTTTCACCAGAGATTTTACTTTTTTAAATAAAAGTATATACTACTTTCACTTTCCTACATTGGTGAGAAGATTCCGCTCAAGCTTGCATTGCAGCTTACAAGCATAGCTTGGGGCTCGTGAAATGCAACAGTTTTTCGTTCATAACTTTTTTAGATTTAATTGTACAAAAAAATTGTGAGTATCAAAATTGTAATAAATTTTATATCCTATAAGATAACGACTTTTGAAATTCTTTGCTTTACTAAAATGACAATTTTTTTATAGGAAACTGATATTAAGTTAAAAATCAAAGATCTATGTTAAAATATATACCTAATAAAATGTTTTAAAAGTAATTAAATCGGAAAAAAGTATCAAAGCTTACGTTTCTTACATACCTTTTCTTCATCCTCATATTGAATATGGATAATAACAAGGAAATTGGCATCTTTCTTTGATGTTTTATGCAACTTTTCTGCCAGAATATTGCTCATTGCTATTTTAAAAATGGATTTAGTACTTTCTATACCTAAAACAACAAATGTCCTAAGATGTCTTAATCAAATTATTTTATACATGTTCAGAAAAAAGTATTTGTGTTTATTACTGGAGAAAATCAACACTTAAACCATTAGCGCGTAATCAAGGACCCATGTGTCATTTTCAATATTTTGACAAAGAAAAAAATTCCAAGTTTAAAAACACTTATTAAAAACCGCACAAGTACACAATATAAGTAAATTTTATAATGTTAAGTATAATTAAAATTTAAAGACTGTTGTGAAAGGGATTTAAAATGAAACCTTACTCTACCCTTAGTGCCATTTAAATATTTTGAGGTGATGCTTACCTCCGCTAGGGTGTGAAAGTAGTAATTTTAAAGATACTGAAAAAAAGGAACCCCCTTTGTTCAAAAATCAATGGGTTTCTGCATTTTTTTAAATGTCAACACAGTTCCTAATAATGCCTGTTTTGTTTTCCTCTGCTACCCTGTATATGAGATTATTACTTACTTGAAAATTCTACATTGTTGTATATATCTGGAAACTTGTCTTTTAAACAAATGAGCATACTTCGTTCTCGAACTGCCATAGATATTGGAAATGTTACAGATGTTGTAAATTCTTTTATGTTATACTCTTCAAATTCTTGTGTGAGCTGATGAACACAAGATTGCATTGTTAAATTATTCAAAATGTCTAAGCATGATCTGCAAGGATTTGGCTTCACTCTTTTGGGCTCATGTTCATTTGAAATGTTGTCACTAAATATGTCCTAAAATTTGAGAAAAAGATTATGTTAAGAACTCCATTAAGAAACACCTACATATAACTGAAAATCAGTTTTTTGCATATAAGTTGATTGATTGATTAGTACGGCACCAACAGTCAGAGGCTTAGAGACCTCAGCTCCTAGCCTTTAGGCTTTTTTGTGCTGTTTACGTGAATAGGCCAGCATCTCTTATCAGGCTCAACAGACTTTTCACTAGGTACTTCTTGGAGAAATCTTCCCTTGGATAGTCTAGTCCTATATATGCCAATTTTATACATATGCTTCCTTAGAGAACAGTGACCAGTGAGTAATCTCATAACTTTGCTGATCTGGCCAAGTTTCAAAGTTCTCACAAAATGATAGTGATGAATATTCTTAATTAAGGCTTTTCTTGTAAATACATAAAAGTCATCAACAATAAAACAAATTGAAAGTAAACATGTAATGTTCAAATATTTCACTCCATTTACTACTTACCTCTGTTTCGGGGAATAAAAACGCGTTGCATCCAGTTTCAAATTGTCTATATCCTAAATATTTTAAAATACACCTATTACAACAATTTAATTCCGTCAAATAGTCTTTTATGAGTTTAGATTCAGAAGTATTTTTGGATATGGATAACATGACTACTATCAAAACGCAATATTAAGTGAAATAATGTTTGAAAGTAGGTAGTTCAAAAATAAAAACTATAAAATTTACTGGATATCAAGATTACACATTCAAAACATGAAGATAAGCCATAAGATATGAGGTTATGTTATGTATTCATGAGTTAAAAAAGCCATTTTTCTTTGAGCTTAACCTTGCACTGGTTAATAATACTGAGACGTCACGGTTAACTTTTATGATGTAACGGTTTGTGGAAACTAAAGGTGGATTCATGCAACATCAACTAAGCTCAAGATTGAGATTAAATTTAAACTAAGAATTTTCAGCTCTTCATGCAAAATGAATTGAGAAATTAATAAACTAATGCTGTCTTTTCAATCATTTATCAAAACTTCCCTGAAGCTAGGTAAATATTAAAATTAACTTGTTTATGGAAAATATTAATGTAAACTACAAACTATAAAATATTTGCAAACATGTAATATTCTACAAGCTCATGTAATCAATAACTTAACACAAATCACCAGTAGCTCAGGATTTGACAGAATGCGTTTTGTCGAATTCATGGTAGAAATTAGTTGAAAGTTCACTATATTTCTTAGCTTTAATCTAAATCCGCATTTCCTAGTTTTTTGCATGAGCGTCTACATCACATTACAAGGTTTTCTCTTCTTATTAGTTTTAGTTTTATAGAGGTCCTGATGTGGGCCCTGATATCAAATGACATTGCCTACAGTAGGTATATTTTATATCTTTGTCCACGACCACCTAATAATAAGTCAATATTTTACCTCCCAACTAAAGGTATATGGCATAGATAACATGGTATATGGTACCCATATATCAACTGTCGTGAATTATGGTTCATAATTCCCGACTAGAGATGGGGGTACAATATGAAATAAACTATTAAATCTGTGTATTTTGTTCAGGAAATTTGTTTCTGACATATACCGTATCTATAAAATATTGTAATTTTTAGTATTGATACTTTTCATAACGATATTTTCTAATATTAAGTATTTCAAAACAATATATTTATAACGGTACGTTGTATTGATACTTTCTACAGTATCGCCCATCTCTATATATGTCAAATTATTTGAAGTAGCTGCCACAACATTTTGAGGTTAGTAATTTGCCAAATCGCTACTGACTTTTATTTATTAATAAATAAATTAAGTGTCGTGGACAAAGTATAGTATTCTACTCGCAATTTATGGCCATAATTCATTTGGGTGACTTGCGCCCCTCGCCTGCGGCTCGTGACGCAAACGTCACCCATCGTGAATTATGGCTATCATAAATTGCTCGTTTAATAATATACTATTTATCACTCGTCCTATTTTTAAAGATTCTAAAAGACACTCGCGGCTCCTTGAACTGTACGCTCAAAATCCTAATGAAAATGTTTTCAAGAAGGGGAAGGTTGAATGGAAAGGAATTTTTTCAATAAGGTTAAGGATGGATGGAATGGTTATTTTTCCTCCCCACTATCTCGGAAAAATTCTCGTTCAAAATTTTGAACATGCGCAGCTTAACCCAATATTAAATGGGGATGTCCAGTGCTCTATTCACTAAGCCACCCCATAATAAATTGAAATCAAATGTTTATATACTAAGTATTTATTTAATATTCTTTAGTATCGTCATGGTATTTACATACCGATTGTCGTGTTTTTGAAAGATTGTGATGGCCAAGTAAGTGGCGGCTATAGTACCTAGACAAGTGCTGTAGAGCTTCCAAAAAATCTTCTAATAAACTAAAATATTCCTTTGCAATTGAGGTAGAACAGATGTGGGACGTGGCATGCAGAGAAAGTCGAGGTGGTGCCGGACATCGTTTCATCCTGGTTTCATCTACGGGATTAATTCCCAAAACTCTACAAGGCAGCCTCAGAGCCTTATCAAACTAGGTCTCCATAAAAACACATACATCGATCTGCAGAAGGATACACTTTTGAATACTAGTCACACTGTTCATAAATTTATATATCACTGGTGGTCCCCGTGATCCCAATCCCATTTGCGCTCACACACGCTTGGGATAGATGGACATTACCAGCAAAGGCTAAGCAAGTGTAATGCTAATGTTAGAAAAGCATGTTACATAATATCTACATATATCTACAACTGAAATTCCCTCCGTTATCTAATTTTAATAACAATTATTCAAATATAATATATGTTGACCAGACCTTGTACAATTTACGTTTTATTGTGCATTTCATAATTTTTGCTCTCTAAAGGTGCGTATTCTCCAAAAAATCGAGCACGAGCGAGCAAGAGCGAGCGAGCATTCTGCATCAATAATCTTCTGGTGAGTACGGGCCAGCGAGCGAGCGAACGTTTGCTTGTTCGTGTTCAAAAAAGATCGAGAGAAAGGCGGTACATCAAAGAAAATACTTCTTCGTTATCGTTCCATTGTGGACGGGATTTTAATCTTCGAAAGAGCTCCCACTTCGATCGCTTGCGCTTTGCTGCATTAAACTTTGACGGGCCACTACGTGGAAAATTGTTATTTACATTTTAAAATCAATTGTTGGTTTATGAACTTGGCCCCTTGGCCGTACCAGGTATAGTTATAATATTTACATTTTAAATTATAACATTCCGTAATCCTGTTATACTGTTAAATCTCGCAATAGACTACTGCCAATATAAATATGTCTTCTTTTAAATACATCGGCTCGAACTGCGGCCGCCCACCTGAGCTGGCCTATAAGAAACAAGCAAGCAACGAGACCTCTGACGTCACATTAAACTCACATATTTTCCCGCGCTGAGTAAATATTTGAAAATTACCATTTTTGTTAAGTTAATAAAAAATCACTGGTTTAATTTATTTGTGTGAAATATTGATTTCTGGCATAATAGTACCTACCACAAAGTACCTGCTCCGACTCTTTTTTAATTTTTTCCGCTCATAGGAAAATACCCTATTGCCTAAAAACGCCTTAAGTTCTCATCAGAGGTGAAATATCTAGGTGTCACATTTGACAGTAAGTTAACATGGAACTCTCATCTAGAAAACAGAGTAAAAAAAGCATACATCTCTTATGAACAGTGTCGCAGAACCATCGGCCGTACCTGGGGAATGTCACCCAGGGTTACTGCCTGGATCTACACTGCCATCATCAGACCTATGCTAACGTACGGCGCGAATGCCTGGGGAGTTAAAGCAAACCAGCTGACAGTCGTCCGTAAACTGGATCAAATTCAAAGAACAGCATGCCTCAACACAATATGCCTTCCACAGGCCCTACAAGGTAATCATCAAATATAACACATAAGACACATCAGAAGAAGGCGCACTCCGCATCTTCACGGATGGCTCTAAAACCAATATGGGCTCAGGATGTGGAATTTACTCCAGTTCTCTGAACCTAAACATCAAATGGGCGATGAGTAGATAGAGCTAAGCCGTTTCTAGGCCACTGCTTCAAAAATCTCCGCTTGGTGGCGCTGAGAGTGGCGGCGCGCGCGTTGTAATTTTAGGCCGCCATTTTTAGTCCTGTTGTATATTTAAAAATCTGAAAAAAACTTCAGTGAGATTCGATCCCACAACCTTCGCGTCTATAGCGAGGCATTCAACACATGCTGCCATAAGCTCTCATGCATATTATTAGCGAAGAATGGTATGGCTGCTGCAATGTTAATCCGGGGGTCGGTGTGGAGGTAATCTACGTAATCGAGAGTATAGATATACCGGGGATGGTTGAAAGTAGCGCAATAATGCTGTCAAAAAGGCACTAACACCTAACTTCGTTACTATTGGTCCGATTTGAATGGAACAAACGGCATTATGTATGAAAAGTGATGTAATTTATATATGGAGAGTATGAGCATGCGCAATAATGCTGTCAAAAAGGCACTAACACCTAACTTCGTTACTATTGGTCCGATTTGAATGAAACAAACGGCATTATGTATGAAAAGTGATGTAATTTATGGAGAGTATGAGCATGCGCAATAATGCTACCATAAAGGCACTAACACCTAACTTCGTTACTATTGGTCCGATTTGGATGGAACAAACGTCACGTCAAATGACACACGTCACGTGACACGTCGAATGTTAAACGTCACGTGACACGTCACGTGACACCTCTCTCCTGTGCAACGTGACGTTTGAGTCTCCTCACGGGATGTTTTAAAGATTAAAAAAAAACTAATTTTTCTCTCGAGATATTTATTTATTTAGAAAATAATTATAATGATAATACAGTATTTGAAAACCAGTGGCGGAGGCGTTGTACATTTCTTTCGGTACACGAATATACTCCAGTGGCGTGGCAGGGGTTTGGATCATGGTCAAAGTTTCCTGTTGCACACGGCGTACCATCAAATTTGCAAACGTCAATATGTGGAAAAAATACCGAAAATGTGACATTTCCTTTGCAGAAACTCGGCTTTTTCTTGTCCTCGAACGTAAATATAGTCTGCGGCATGCAATAACTTGCTTTCCAATATTTTATTTTAAAAATTGTAAAACGAAAATTCCAATCTTCATGTAATATAAAAGTTGATGAATATACAGGATGTTTTTCTAATAATACTTATAACAATTTTATATCATATTGTTTTAAGAAATTAAAAACTTAAAATGGCATAAATTAATTTATAAGTTGATCGACCTAAGTACCAGGTCATGTGGCTCAGGTTCATATCAGGAAATTGATGTAAAATAGACTAAGTATATATATGACAAGCGGAATATCGTTAACCTTACTCGCTTCTTTTAACATATACAGAGTGCTGCAAAATTATTGTTCGCAAAGTGAATCAACTAACGTATCGCTGAAAATACATTAACATCCAAGACAAACAAATAGGAATTTTTGTAAATAAATATGACGTATTACGCTGAAGTTATCCGATATTACGGACGGAACAAAAATTAGGAACTCCTTATCTATCAGGATAATTGATGCCTAGTATGCATAGGTACATTGAAAATTTAAACAAAGTATATATATGACAAGCGGAATATCGTTAACCTTACTCGCTTCTTTTAACATATACAGAGTGTTGAAAAATTATATTTCGGGAATCAACTGATGTTGAAAAGACATTAACGTACAGGACAAGTGACATATCGTTGAAAAACACCAAACATTCTTTCAACAGGGTGGATCGTACAAAGACAAGTGATATATATCATTAAAAAGGGTATCACGTCTCTACAGGGTGTTTCATAAGACTATAAAGAAAAAATCAGGTGACATTCTCCATCTAGTTTTTGTCATGCGTAATATTAGTATCTGTCTTTGTTTTATTCATGTAAAAGTTGATGAATATACAGAATGCACGAAAGACGTATCGTTTGAAAAGCCTTAATATCCAGTATACGAAACATTCTTTTATCAGAGTGAAAAAAAATGTGAAATATTATGTTATAAAATAGAAAATTGCAATATCCTTGTGAGTGTATATACAAGGTGTTTTTTCAATAAAAACTAATCACTTCAAAATATATTTTCAATAAATCTTCGGTAATACAGTATACGTTAAATAAAAAATGGTTGATGATGATGTCCTTCTGAGTTATTTAACACTCACTGATGAACCCCCATTTTATAACCACCCTGTAGAAATTAAATGCGTTGTGTGAAGTGGAGGAAACAAGCCCGCTCAAGGTCATTATGCATTAATCATATATGGAATATTTTCAATGGGAGAGTCTATAATACTTTGTTATGGTCTATGCTTGACAGCATTGTTTTGCTTCAGTAGACCCTCTTCAGGACACGATATGTCAAATAAACTCCAACTAAATGGACCTGCTTCTGCTACATATCACTACTGTTGGATGTCACGTCAAATGTCACGTTGTCACGTCAAACGTCACGCTATTACGTCAAACGTCACGCTATCACGTCAAACGTCACGTTGTCACGTCAAACGTCGCGTTGTCACGTCAAACGTCACGTTGTCACGTCAAACATCACGTTGTCACGTCAAACGTCACGCTGTCACGTCAAACGTCACGCTATCACGTCGTCATGTCAAACGTCAAATGTCAAAACGTCTCTCGTGTCATCCAATCAGAGCAAACGACGTTTCGAAAGGCCTTAACGTCTAGATTATATGTAAAATTCAAGCTACCCCCCTTCATACCCTCACACAACACCCCTCGTGTCATTCAAGCATAGCAAACGGCTTATCGTTCGAAAGGCCTTGGGGTCATCCCCCCACACAACACCCCTCGGGTCATTCAAGCACAGCAAACGTCATATCGGTCGAAAGGTCTTAACGTCTAGTATATAAGTGAATCATATATGGAATATCTTAGGCAGGTTTAACATATACAGAGTGTAGCGGAACGTTATATGCGTCAATATATATGGATCGAAAGTATCTTTGGTTTAACATATATAGAGTGTAGCGGAGAAAATGTCACATGTCAAATGTAACAAAACGCCACAAGGCAAAAGGTTCTTAACGAATGTGAAAGTATCTTTGGCATGTATTTGTCAGCACCCCTCATACTAAAAGTCATACAATCATAGCAAACGACATAACGTTCAAAAGGTCCTAACGTCTAGTATATAAGTGAATCACACATTATATATACAGGGTGGATTGAAAAGTTTCTTTGAATGCAGGTGGCTGGTAAGTCAACTTTAGCAAACAACATCTCGTTCGAAAGGCATTAACGTCTAGTATATACTTGAATCATAAACAGGGCGGAGTATCTTTGGCTGAAAGGTCGACTTTAGCAAACGATATCTGAAAGGTATTAACGTCTAATATATACGTGAATAATATACAGGGTGGATCGAAAGTATCTTTGAATGATAGGTCGACTTTAGCAAACGATATCTGAAAGGTATTAACGTCTAATATATACGTGAATAATATACAGGTTGGATCGAAAGTATCTTTGAGTGGTAGGTCGACTTTAGCAAACGACATCTGAAAGGTATTAACGGTTAATATATACGTGAATCATATACAGGGTGGATCGAAAGTATCTTTGAATGGCAGGTTGATTTTAGCATCTCGTTCGAAAGGTCTTAACATCTAGTAGTGGCATCAGCATAAATATATAGAGTGTAGCGAAGAGTACAATGAAAAATGGTGTCAACTCAAACGCCACATGAAACGTCGATGATGCGGAATTTAAGATTAGAGTGCGAAAATTTCGGTGTATTTTGTATATCTTTTCGTGATCAATGAACCCATATCTCCAAAACATCTGCGTGAAAACAAACTTTAAATTATTGATTCGTGGAACGAACCAATCAATATGAGATTCTACACTCAAGCTCGTAAAACATTTCTCCGCTTTGACCCTATTTTCATTATAAGCATATCGTACACATTTGAAGTTTAGTAGAATCGGAGCTATCATCCTAAAAGTCACTTGGTTGGAATAATTTCAAAACGTTACTAATGACCCAATGGATCTGATGGTATCATCGCAGTTTGAGGAATTTGAGATTAGAGTGTATTTGTATTCTATTAGACGTATCTAGCACTATAAAGGTACTTTACCAAATAGTTTATCCTAGCGATTTACTCCATCATCCTCAGCTTCAGATGTTTTGCTTATATTAAAAATTCAACCATAATAAGAAGTTGTAGTTTTAATAAATAAAACCAACTTTAGAAAAATAGGTGAACCCCAAATAGGTATAGAAACCACAAACAATAACACATCGGCAAGATAAAATTTCTTCTAAAATTTTTAAAATTACACTTTCTAAACTGATTATATTGGAATGTTTTTTTTTTTTTTT
>CAJUYI010004762.1:207-17497 GCA_910591695.1 Galerucella pusilla
AGGGACGATAAGGTTCGACCTCCTTGTATTCCAGAAAGTGTATTGGTTAAAAAACAATTAGCTGAAGAGAAACGTAAACGTAAATTAGAAAGAGACATAGAAATAGAAGAAGGGGACGATTATGTACTTGATCTTAAGAAGCACTATGTCGATATCACAGAAGAAGAAAGATACGATATTATACCTGGTAACTCGAATATTTATTCTTTATTGGAAAATTTTATTGATTTATTTTTTTTTTAAGAATTTTGGGAGGGTCACAATATTGCAGATTACATCGATCCTGATATATTCGAAAAACTAGCCGAGCTGGAAAAAGACGAAGAATTCAGGGAAGAAACAGGAATGTATGTCGTACCTAAAATCGAATTGGACGAAACGATGCGAGAAATTAAAAAATTGGCATTACAAATCCGACACAAAAAAGCAATCATCAAAGACGAAGCCAGAATCAACAAGCAAAGCAGAAAACCGGTTATGCCTAGAACAGCTGGTGCTAAAGTTAGAGATCGCTCTGTTACCAGACTACGTGACAGTATGGCTGAATTGGGAGTTGATTTGTCCAATAACGAAGAATCGCATTTCATGAACACTAAACAGAGAAGTAGATCTATGGGTCCGCCGGCTAAAAAGATGAGGACGGAAGTTAGTGACAGTACTTCGTTGAACAGAACCAGATCTTTGTCGAAACCACCGAGGAATGAGATGGGAGTTAAGGATGTAGCTATGAAGAAGAAACTGGCTAAGATAGCGCACAGAGCTATTAGCAAGAAGGTTAAGAGGATGGGATTGAAGGGAGAAGCTGACAGATTTATTGGGAATAAGATGCCTAAGCATTTGTTTTCTGGAAAGAGAGGTGTTGGAAAAACTGATCGTAGGTAATTTGTGGAAATTGTTATTGTTTTAAAGTTTCATTTGAATCTGTTTAGCTATGAATAAAGTATTGAAAATTATCAAGGTTTTATTTAAAGTGTGTGAAGTGGACTGCCCTCAACTCACGCCCCTGTTTTAAGAGTTTTATATGATTCTCTGACGCGCCCCCCAAGTAGGTACTTTTGAAAAACCTGCTACTTTCCAGCTTTGACGTCTTTTTTCTTCTTTTTTTTCGGGCCGAGATTTGAAACCAACCAAACCCACCTCAATATCGCTGTTACTCCCGCCTTGGAATCACTACCATAGCATACTTTCCCAATACACCGCCTCACCCAGTTTATTTTCCTTCTTCAAAATTTCTTTGTTCTTCCAACATAAAAACACATGTCCCACATCATCCTCCACATATACACACAACGCACGCCCCTGTATTAAGAGTTCATGTATGATTTTCTGACGCGCCCCCTTCAAGTAGGTACTTTTGAGAAACCTGCTACTTTCCAACTTTGACGTCTTGCATCTCAAAAACTATTCATAGAACTGAATTGTGACGTGGAAACTTGCTCAAGAAATAAACTTATCCATAATGAAAAAGATCTACCCAGATTATTTTTGCATAAAAATACATGATGTCCCATGACGAATTAAAACTATCTGTATATGGCAAAATACTTATAGTAAAATCATGAAAATTTCTACGTGAAATATTTTCAAAGATGACAGACTTCCGGTTCTACCGGAGGTCGACTGCAACTTTGTTATTTTAAATGGAACACCCTGTATATTAATATATTTTGGAAATCTACGTAACATTTTAGTATACTTTTATCTGAAAACTGTTTTCGAAAAATGCATATTTTTTGAGCTATTAATTTTTTTTGTAAAAAATTTGACGGTTGCAGAACCTTGTAAATTATTTTTTTACGAGGATACCCTTTAAGATATGAAAATGGTTTCTGTTCGGTTGCTTTTAGCAAAGTCAGACCTATTTGAATCTATGTTGAACATTTTTTAATTTTATACAGGGTGTGTATAGAAAGTTTTCAAAGTTTAACTTCATAAATATCAAATTTCTTTATTTTATTTAATAGAACCACCCGGTTTTTTCTATTTTAATGCATTCAGGGGTAAAAAATAAGTAAATTCATGTATACTTTCCTATACCTAAACCTTACCGTTATCCAGATATTAAATGTTTTCTGTAAATTTTTAGAGATGCAGGATATCTTACTGCAAATAAAGCACATAAATGTTCTTGTAACAACTTTGCCATATTTACCATATATTTACCCTTTCGCTGCGGATGGCGCATAAATGCGTCATTTCATTTTCGTGTCACCTCTGCGGATAACGCATTTTTGCGAAAGGTCTTGCCGTTGCGCTGCTGTGGGCGCATATTTGTGTATAACGAAAGTCAGTTATTTATTTACTAGTTTTGACGTGTCTGAGCTAGTCAGTGTCCAGTAGTGAAGCAGTGGGCGAGTCGTTTGCACATTTAGTAATAATAAAGTAATAAAACGTAGTTATTGTGTGCGAATTGTACCGGTACAGTGATTATTGAATAAAAGTTAATTATTTTGGTTGGATAGAGCTGGAATAGTTATAATATTTATTCAATTTTCCAGTAATAACTATGTCAAATATACCCCTGCCGCCTAAAAGAGGGGCATATTATACCACTGCCGAATTAGAGGAAATCCTGACACAAAGTGACTCTGAAGATTGATAATTTTTTTTTATTCATTTTTTATTTTATTGTTTGATATTAAATTAACCATAAAATACCAAAATTAATTTAGTTGTGATGATTAATAAATAAATTATAGCTTAAATGACAAATTTTGACGCTTCACTGCGGATGACGTCTATTAGCGCAGCACTGAGGGAATCAAAGCCCTTTCGATCTCGCCGCAGCGAAAAGGTTAAAAGCAAATTCACATAATCTTTTTTATTTCCTAGCTCTTGTATCAACGGCTCAAAATAAAATTTAGACCACGCACCTGCATCTCAAAATTTACAGTAAACACTTAATACCTGGATAACGGTAAGGTTTAGGTATAGGAAAGTATACATGAATTTGCCTTATTTTCACCCCTGAATGCATTAAAATGGAAAAAACCGGATGGTTCTATTTAAGAAAATGAAGAAATTTGATATTTATGAAGGTAAACTTTGAACACTTTTCATACACACCCTGTATAAAATGAAAAATTTTCCAACATAGATTCAAATACGTCTGATCTTGCTAAAAGCAACCGAACAGAAACCATTTTCATATCTTTGAAGGTATCCTCGTAAAAAAATAATTTACAAGGGTCTGCAAACGTCAAATTTTCTACAAAAAAATTAATAACTCAAAAAGTATGGCTTTTTCGAAAAAAATTTTCAGACAAAACTATAGGTACTAAAATTTTACGTAGATTTCAAAAATGTACTAATATACAGGGTGTTCTATTCAAAATAACAAAGTTGCAGTCGACTTCCGGTAGAACCGGAAGTCTGCCATCTTTGAACATTTTTTAGTTAAAAAGATCGTATCCGAAAACCCAAAAGTAAAAATTTTCATGATTTTACTATAAGTATTTTGCCATGTAGGTACAGATAGTTTTAACTCGTCGTGGGACACCCTGTATAGTACAGTCTTTTTTGGTATTTTTACAAAAAATCCTCCTAGTCACACTGATTTATCTATATTTATGTCTTAAATTCAACTTCTAAAAAGATTTTTCTTTAAAATCAATTATTCTAAATAAAATAAACTACAATTTTATATCACAAGGTAAATAACTTTTTTTTGTCAAAAAAAACATGGGAACAAAAAACTATCAACTATGACAAAGCACTTGAACTGACTAAGCGATTAATATTTTCGACAGTCGCAGTCGGCGAATTAAATTTATTGCGTTGTACAGTATCGGTCGTGTTCGAAGCTTTCGGGATTTAAAATTCGACACAAATAATATAAATTGATAAAATGCATTTCGGTTAAATGTAGACAACAGTTTTGTGCGGTATTACTGTATAATAGTGACAATATACTATTTTAAAATTAGTGGATAGTGTTTCAATTGTTGTGGTTTGATAACGGTGCAGAATGTATGGTGAAAAAACTACCTTAGATTTCCCACAGGTAAGATGCATGTTTTTAATTTATTGTAAATACATATAGATACTTAAATCTCAAAACAAATGTTTATTTGAAGCTTACTTATAGTTTTTTACCTTGTACAGCTTTGTTTCGAATATAAATGTCACAAAGTTAAGCAAGTTTTAGAGTAATAAAAATTCCGAGGTTCGCGAAATCGAACAGAACCTCTTCATGTAACCTGCTTCTCAAAAAAATCTAATTATTAAATTCTGGATAATGAAAATTTCCTGGTAAATTGCCTTTCTTTAATAATTCAAAGCAATTTTCTTCGTTTTTTGAATTTTGACATAACATCACAGAAGCCATTTAAATGAGAATCATATTAGGCAATTTTTAGCGTAATATTCTGTGACTGAACAATCGATGTTGAACGTAATGTGTGTTGCATAACTAGCTGCAACATAATTTCTGTTTATAATTAATCTGTTGCTAAACCGAAATTTTTGCAGTTGAAAATGTAATTTAAGGAATTTATTAGAAAACATGCTTTATTTTATTTATTTCATTTTGCCCGTTGGGGGTATTTAAATACATAAAAGGAACAAAATAAAATTGGAAAAAAAAACTGTTCTACAAAATCACAATTTGCAATGCTTATTGAAGGTAAATTTTGTTACCAGAACGATTCCAATATATTCGTCTTAAGAAATCGACAAAGAGATATAAATTGATAAATTTTTTGAATGTATTTCCTCGAGTCATACGACCAAATAGATACAAAATCAAATTTTGTATATCGGACGTAATGCATTGAACATTTTGTTGGTAAATCTTCATATTTTTGTTAATCAGAAATTAAATAATGACAAGTAAAACCGTGTATCGGAAACAGGATGTTCTTTCTGCAGTAAATAAGTTGAAACCAACTTCAATTTAACCGGGAAGGATTTTAGGAAAACGCCTCGAACCTAAATGGCTCAAAAGTTTTCCTCGAGATAAAATCCATTTAGCAGGTTCCATTGTAATGTGCTAATCGAAGCTTTGTTGTTTAATCTACAGCATGTTTAAGTTACGGAAATCACAGATCAGTGGCGTTCGACTACAAAACATAAACATTATATTTTTGTATGTTCTTTTTTGTTAATATAACTGTACTATAATGATCCAAACTCACAAAAATATAACTTTCCATGTTTAAATAAACACCGTGTTTACAGTGTTGATGGCGCATACTTCTCTAAGAGCTTCCGGCTGTTTATAGAGAATACGAATATACTATTTGACGTTTTAGAATACCGTGACAAATGCGGAAGTAAAATGGGGAACGTTCTTTATCGTACCGCGTTTCGTTTGTTGCCTACTATCTGATGAGGCTGTTTATTTATGGTTTTATCTCGCTTAGATGCATCCTTTAGAATTATTAATATCTAGTGATATTAAACTCGTTGCAAGTAGAAAGGGGAAGATGTAATAATGGAACTTTAAATTTCTACTCGTCAGAGTAGACTTTTTTTATCATACCAGGACTTACGAAAATGAGGATTTTCATTAGTTAAAGAGCTTAATTGCGTTTGAGAGTTTTGATTTTTGTAACTAGATAGGACTTTAGGTACGCTGTAAGCTGGAGACTGATAGTGAAATTATTTTTTTCTACAATCACATTGAAAAGTAGGCTTTTTCGCTTGACGTTTCTTGAGGGGAGTGTAAAAAATTGCAAAACGCTCGTTGCCCATGACAACCGATACTACAAACATAATTGTATTGACAGTGACAGTGACATCATTGAGCAACCTGGCTAGGGAGTGTTTTTGTCTTCTGAAAATCTTATACAATCTGTAAAAATCGCTGTTTTGTTGAGTTCTTAATGTTTTAAATAATCAATTAGTGTGATTGCGATGTTTATTGTGTTTCTATGCTTATTTGTTGTGCCACGTTCTGAATATTTTGCATGTACTGGCCGGATGGCTAGCTGAGGCCTTTCTAATTGTAGAATAAGAAGAAGTACATTGACAGTATTGACAATAATAATTATACGTTTAAAATTTCATATTTGAAATAAGAAGTATGAATTTATCAATTTTATTAGTTATAATATAATATATATTCAAGTGATTATAGAAAAAATGTTATACAGTGTGGAAACCACTTATGGGATCAAATTCTTTATGTCATTATATGAGAAAATTATAAAAAATGCCGAGACACGTCAACTTTTGAATTGAGTTGGGCGTTATGTGGGCATAAATTTAAATGTACAGGGTGATTCACGCAAGTATGCCATAGTCGGTGTTGTTTTTTTTAATGTAACACCCTGTATATTTGCATATTTTTGAAATCCTCTTAATGAACCGATTCCAACATACTAAATAATGTATTCTGATTGAATATTTATATTTTTTTCCGACGTGCAGCAGAGTCGCGCGGATGCGGAACACATACTTAGTTGACTGAATTTTTAACGGACAAACCATTGATCAGACGAAAAAAACGCAGGAGACCTTTTTTATTGCAAAACACTTCCCCTACACGGTGGTATTTTTTTTTTCTAATTTGGGAAAACGATAGACTGGTAAACTTTTTTTTATATTAATCTACCAAGGTACTTATGTAAAAAAAAATCAGCCGTATTGCAAATTACTTGTACTTTTGGTCTAAAATTACCCATTCCGACTGGCCTAATGATCGTTGATAAACTTCTATCTACAAAAACACAATTATCGTAAAACACTCATAATCCCGCCTTTACTTTTTCCTTATTCGACCGGCTTTTAAAATCGATAATTAATTTGAATATAGAAACCGTTACCGGCACGAAACTTCTGTATTTATTTTATTAACTTCCAGTGTTGAAAACGGGGAGTTCAATAAAAGTTATGATTTCAATAGAATCGTAAACAACTCCCTTCACCTCAACTGAAACAAGATGCATAGTTTTCCAAAAGTAATAACTTTACTTATCATTAACACGCGATGAAACAGAAATTCGCCATAAATGTTTCTATTAATATCAGCCCATTTAAACGTTATTACCGACAGCGGCGTACATATTTAATAGAAAACTTTTTACTCAGAATGTATACCTACCTACAATACACGGAGGCAAAGGGGGTTGCATAAGAAACAGTCAATAACACAAATATAAATATTTTCATACTCTCCTGTACAATTTAAGTGAAATTTTACGTTGTAGATATTTTTTCCTTGAATGTTGGTGTCTGTAGTATGTCAGTTATTTTTTTTTAAACAAATTAAATTGTTCAATTAACTCGTTCAAATTGATTCAACCAATAAATGTCACTTTAACTCGAGGTAATTTACAAAATCGCGTTAACATAACTGGCTTTCATTTTTTGCATGGTGAGAATATAAATTAATCCGAACAATGTAAAAGCTATAAAAACTTTTTCGTATAATAATAATAATACACGAATTCGATAGGCCTGTCAGTGAAGGGTTATTTTGTTACATTAATTACGTCATATTACAGAAAATAAATTGATCTACAGTAAACTGATAATCTTCATCAATAATTTCATATTACACACTATAGTTCGCTGTTAACCTGCACAATCTACAGATTCGGTAAATATTTATCTTCCATATACAGTGTGACCCATTTTGTTTGGAAGCACCCCTGTAAAATCCGCACTTCTCAACCGATTTTGATTTAATTTTTTTTGTTAGATTCAGTATCCAAAACAGTATTTGTGCCAAAATACTATTTTTGATACTGAAACTAACAAAAAAAATTAAAACTAAATCGGTTGAAAAATGTGGATTTTACGGGGGTGCTTCCAAACAAAATGGGTCACACTGTAGTGAGCACTATAAATTAGATTTAGAGAGCAGCACGAAGTGCCTACTTCTCTAAACATTGTTATTCTTGAGCTTCCTCATTTCCACTCACAGAATGGCTATACAAAACATAATTATTTGAAGTATCTGTATATATGGTGCTGAAATTAGTTTTAGTTTAGTTGATGATGCACGTATCCTCCTTTAATTGTGTTGGTATAACTAATTTCACTCAGAAACGTATATAAAGACACATCGATGGTATTTTTCCTAAAGGGCGAATGCGCTAAATTTGCGATTTTAAGTTTTATGTACCAGATTATAGATACGGGTTCTGCGGACATTTTGACAAAAGGACGAACGTATTAGCATGAAAATAAGGAATTTATAGCGAAAAATTTAAATTTGCTTGGGGCGAACGTGCTTTAAAAGTTTCTCAGAAAGGGCGAATATCAAGTACTACTAAACGGCAAAAGGACGAACGTGTATTGTTTTTGTATTGGAATTATAACCTCACTTATTTCTTTCAGTAAACGGCCACTTGTGAATGTATTTTCTTTCAAAAAAGTGACAATTATGAATAAAAGGACCGAGAGAATATTGAATTTAGCCCGCGATGTGGATAAAAACAACATCAATATATTAAGAGACATAAAATTGCCAGTCAAATTACCAAAAGTAGCTGAGAATTTAGAGGTTAAAGATGGTAGTTTCTGTGAAATTCTCACAACAACAAGTCCAATTCCAGAGCTTCAAAATGAAGAGATTAGTAGGTTTTTTTACTAAAGAATTTTTAAATAGACTATCGCACACAAATAATTTAAATAATGCATATACAGGGTATCCTGTTAAGCCCGGCGACCATCCCTAAAAACTAATTTCGAATAATATAGTCATTTGCCGGACTTAACTGACATACCAACATGTAATAATTTTAAAATCTTTTAGGCGCAAGTACTTTTAAACGATGACAATTTACCTTTCAATGCCAATTATTTTCCATCTGAAAATATCGACACTTTCTTGGATATTCCCAACATGGATATACTTTTTTGCGAAAATTCTGATCAAGATATTGCGCACGGCTAAAAAAACATAAACAATAATCACATTATTGTACCAGACTTGGAGGTACTTATTTTTATGTTTCATGTTTATTTGGAATATACCATTTTTATATATTTTGAGCTTTTATTTTATCCAATTTTTTCAACATTTTTACAAGCATTATTATTAATTCTACCGTGTAAAACTATTTGGGCGAATAAAGTTTATGTTTTAGCAAAAGGGTTAATGTAGGGCGAAAAGTGATTTCTTCACAAAGTTTATCTGGAAAAAGGGCGAATATCCACAAAAAAACGTTTTTTTTAATTAACTACTTGAAAAAATTAGTATTTTTTTGTCATTTCAAGGTTGGTAATGAACATTTGAACTGCTAAACTCATCACTCAGTAGTTGGCTCTTAAAATCATACCGAAACAGTTTTCCTTCGTTTTCTCAAAACATCAAAATGGCGCATTCGCCCTTTAGGAAAAACACCATCGACATATAATTACCTTCTAAATATCTACAGTAACTGGCCTAACGCTAATTTACAGAACAATCTATACATGTTGGTTTTAATTCTGGGATTTGGTCATAAAGCCCAACTTTTACTTGTTATGTATGGCACGTAATCACGAAATTTCAAACCGGAGGATGACACTGATTATTAATTTAAAATTATTTACTAATGGTAATGGCTAGCTTTTTACAGCTCCCAAAAGGGCAGCGCACACTGTCTTAGCGAAATGTATGGGGTTATTTAATGTCTTTTGTCATTAGCTGATTATTTTGGAATCTAATAAATGAATAAATTCAGTCAAATATTGTTAGTAGCTTCTTCTGTAAAAAGCTTTTGGTCTCTGTGTGGCATTTAAAAGGAAAAATATGTAATTGACAAAAAAGAATTCATCTGAAACGCCAAAAATTGAACTAGTCCGCTAGAAAGGAATTTAGTTATTTATATATTAAGAGCGAAAGTGAGAAATTATTCTTCGAAAGCAAGGGTTAGCAAGGGCTTGAGTACGATAATTCCACGTTTAGCTCGCAATACATACAGTGTGGAAACCACTTATGGAATAAAATTCTTTGTCATTATTTTAGAAAATTATAAAAAATGCCGAGACACGTCAACTTTTGAATTGAGTTGTGCGTTATGTAAACATAAATGTAAATGTACAGGGTGATTCACGCAAGTATGCCAAAGTCGGTGTTTTTTTTTTTAATGAAACACCCTGTATATTTGCATATTTTTGAAATCCTCTTAATGAACCGATTCCAACAAACTAAATAATTTATGGTCAATTATGAATTATATAGGGTGAAATTTTTATTTTTACTGTTATTAAACACATACATACAGAAATACATTGAAATACATTGAAATAAATGCTCAAAATGTTCTCCACCTAGTTGTTGGCAATAGCACAGTCTCCTATAAAACTCCTCCTCAACTTTGTTTAAAGTTTGAGGTGGAATATTCCGTATTTCTGTAGTTATCCTGTCTGAGGTCTACAATGCTAGTTGGTTGTGTTGCATATACTTTGTTCTTGAGATCACCCCACAGAAAAAAATCTAACGGCCTAAGGTCTGGCGATCTAGCTGGCCACTCAATAGTACCTCTTCGTCCAATCCATTTATTGGGGAAGATTTCATCTAAATAAGTTCTTACCATTAAAGCATAATGGGGTGTTGCCCCGTCTTGCTGGAACCAAACATTTTCATTCGGTAAGCTAGGATCTATTGCGTTGGGATATAAGTTTGCCAACGCAGGAATAACTTCATTTCTAAGCATATTTAAATATTTTTCAGCTGTCAAATTTCCATCTATAAATATAGGACCAATCCAAACGTTCACCTTTTGAGGGTACTCACGCATCCAATTAGGATTCTCTGCTGACAATATCTATAGTTCTGTCGGTTTACCTCTCCATTCAATGTGAATGTTGATTTGTCAGAAAAAAAAATAATGGTACCAAGAACTATCTCATTTCTGTTCAGCTTATTCATCAATCTTTCGCAGAAATCCATTCTACGATCTGGATCGTCTTCTGTTAGCTCCTGCACAAAAGTTAATTTGTAGGGATGAAGTTTTTCTTTATGGAGACATCTTAGAACAGTCGTATGACTAACATTATTTTCACGGGCAATTTGCCGTGTACTTGAAGCTGGATTCTCTTCGACACTTAACAAGATATCCACTTTCACATCATCTTCAACGAAGTGTGGTTTTCTTTTCAATGGTTTGACATGTCCAAGTTCTCTGAATTGTGCATGAATTTTAGACACAGTACTTTGTGGAATATTAGGCAATTCGGGATACCTGTGATTAAATAAGTTTGCCACTTCAACTTGACTTCTGTAGTTATCCCCGTACCCGATCATCATTAAAATCTCAATTCGGTGAGTCTCAGTTAAATATTTCATTGTTATGTCGACAAGGAAAGAGTGTTTGACAAAGATTTTACTTTTTCAGTATAAACTGTCAACACATCAGCAACTGACAGAATAGAAAACAATCCACATTATTTACCGATTTAAAACAATCCACATTATTTACCGAATTTGTCTAATTATTGGCGTTTTTAGGCAATTTTTAGGTATTTATGTTAAAATTCATGGACATAGCAAGTTTTGTTTAATATACAATTACGTCTAATAATTAGTTAGCTTAGATTTTTGATAAATCCATATTTAGCTAATTTAAAAAAAGTACTAATATTTCAAGTGTAATAAATTATTAATTTTAAAATTTCACCCTGTATAATTCATAATTGACCATACATTATTTAGTTTGTTGGAATCGGTTTATTAAGAGGATTTCAAAAATATGCAAATATACAGGGTGTTTCATTAAAAAAACACCGACTATGGCATACTTGCGTGAATCACCCTGTACATTTAAATTTATGTTTACATAACGCACAACTCAATTCAAAAGTTGACGTGTCTCGGCATTTTTTATAATTTTATAAGATAATGACATGAAGAATTTTATTCCATAAGTGGTTTCCACACTGTATATATTTTCTTGTAAATTCAAGAATCCTAAAATTTACAAAATGAAGAAAAGTGCCGTATTGCATAATTAGGAAACATTAATTATCCGTAAATGTTATCAATGGAACAGACCTTCTAAATAACAGTTTCCATCCTTCGAAAAATTGTTTTAATGCCACCTTATTATATAATATATTTTTTATTGAGATACTTGGTTTTTTATTAGAATATATTTATATTATATATGAGTAATTTGCTAAAAATGATTATGTGCTATGACAAAAAAAATGCCATCTTGAAGCCGACACTTTCCTCTTCAAAACACCGTATTACAATTATTTATATCTACATTATAACTGTACAATAGTTTATAATGTACTCCGCCGCGCTTCAGAAAATAGAGTCGCGCGGATGCGGAACACATACTTAGTTTACCGAATTTTTTCCGGACAAACCATTGCTCGGAGGAAAGAAATGCAGGAAACCTTTTTTGGAGCAAAACACTCCTCCTACACAGTGGTATTTTTTATTTCTCTCTACCTTCCTCCCAGCGCGAAATATTGAAAAATTTCGAAAAAAAAGTTTTTTGATTTTTCTTTCTAATTTGGGAAATCGATAGACTGGTAAACTTTTTTGTATATTAAACTACTCTAAGGTACTTATGAAAAAAAAATCAGCAGTATTGCTAATTACTTGTATTTGTTACCCCTATCGTCAGGCCTACATTGTCAGTTGGAATCGTTAAAAATTGTGTATAGAATTATAAAAAAAAACTCGTTCCTGTCCTGTCTCCTTTTGTCTCCCCTTCTTGCGCCAACGCCTGGATACAAATAGAGATCCTGCAATCAGATATATATCCGCATTCACATCCACATAGACAGAGGATTTTTGAAAGACTACCACCCTCAATCGCGTTTTACACATCAAAGAATATAAGCAGGCTTTATTTCGAATTATTTGCTTTTTACTACTTCAATGGATATGGTCAACGTGAAGATGAGGGTGGTTTGGGGGTGGAATAAAATAACAATATCAAGTAATCATGGTTATTTTGCTGGAAAAACATTGGATGACATATTTACCAGGGGTGAGGTGCGAAAATAAAGAGAGGAAAGTAAGGGAATTTGTAGTAAAGTGGGGTGTTTTTTTTTATAAGTTTTTCCATAGTTAGCTTTATCCTAAAATGGATGAGAAAATTACCATAAAAAATAGAAATATACATGTATATTGAAAAATTCCTAGCCTACTATACAGGGTGATTCATGAGTAATGGGCCAAATTGTAAATCTACGTTCAGAAGGCCAAAATAATAATATTTTCATTAACAATAATGGGTCTTAGTCTGCTCCTTACTGAGGTACAGGATGTTAAAGGGAAAAAAATAAAATAGATTTTGTTAATAGATCAGCTTCTTTTCTACATAATGACTTGAAAATTGGGTATGAACTAGTTTTTGTAAGGGTAAACAAGAATGTGTGAGAGGATTTGAGTTAACTCGTAGATGTCGCCACATGCGTCATATGAATAAGATGAAATCAGCTACACATTTTTTATCGCTCATTATTTTACAACTTATTTAATTTGGATAGCCCCATCATTTCTGTGGAAAAAAGCTATACTTCTTTGATCTTCAAAATATTAACGATTTTCGAGATATTTGAATTTTACTAATTCACTACACTACATTTCACGGTGGTCGACGTAGCATTAATCTGTTAAGACACAAGCATGCTATGGAATGTTGACATTTACCTAACCGTAATTGATAATTGGTAATAATATTAAAATGAAACCATACAAAAATTACGTAATAAAACACATTTATTCTACGCCAGTTCATAAAAAGAGAACAGCATTAGAACAGACTTGAACTAGGACCACTTACAACTCTTATCAAAACCTACTTGTTAAAGTTGTGCGAAGTTCAATTAAATTTGAGCTTAATTATGACCTACTGCAAAAGGTTTTCAACATGGCCACCGCCAGCATTTAGACACGCATTTAACCGTTTGGTTAAGGATTGTCTAACTTTAAAAAATGTAGCAGGATTATTTCGTATTGAATTGGCTGCATCTTGAATTCTATTCCATAACTCGTCTCGTGTATTTATAGGTTCAGCATAGACCATTGATTTCATGTAACTCATGAAAATCAAGTGGATTAAACTCGGGACTGCGAGGTATGGCCACTGAAATTCACTACCACGTCCAATCCATGGAATGTTGTGAGGGAATGTTTCATTCAAATGTTCGCGCACAGCAAGTGAAAAATGTGGAGGAGCACCGTCTTGCATGAACCACATATTTCTTCTTAGTTGTAATGGAAGATCTCCCAAGAGGTCGACTAAGTCATTATTTGGAAAATTCAAATAAGACTCTTCATTTAAATTAGGAGGTAATTCAACTGGGCCTAGTAATGTATTGCCTATTACACTGCACCACACATTTATTTTAAACTCGTGCTGGATATGTCTATCTTTTTTTAAACGAGGGTTTTCGGTTTCCCAGGCATGACTATTTCGCCAATTAAAATCTCCGCGTCTGGTAAAGGTTGCTTCATCCGTGAAAAGAATGTTGCTTAGGAATGTTGGATTATTATTCAATTTTCCTTTTAGCCACTGACAAAATTGAACTCTGATTCGATAATCTCTTGGAAGTAAATTTTGCACAGGTGTAAAATGATAGGGATATAAATTTTCCTTGTGCAAAATTCTAATCACGGACGGTTGTCTTATTCCAATATCTGTAGACAATCGACGAGTGCTTATTTCAGAATTTTGCGCAATTCTTACCAAAATTTCATCTTCTTGGTGCGGAGTGATAATTTTAGGACGCCCTGTATGATATTTTGGACGAAATGAACCTGTTTCACCCAATCGATTATAAATATTTTGAAATATCTTCCGGTTTGGCTGCCTTCTGTGAGGGTACATTTCACGATATTTTCTGGATGCTGCTTGCCCAGAAAAACGTTCTTGTGCGTAAACGCATAACATGTCTCTCATTTATTCGTTTGAAAAGTCTCGGCATTTTTATTTATGTTAGGACAAGAATGAATCAGTTTACCTAACAATAAAATGTTTTAAGCTCTTCATTAAACGTCAAAGCTTTACTACACACGTTGTTACTGTCACTGTCAACATTCCATGGCACGCTTGTGCCTTAACAGATTAATGCTACGTCGACCACCGTGAAATGTAGTGTAGTGAATTAGTAAAATTCAAATATCTCGAAAATCGTTAATATTTTGAAGATCGAAGAAGTATAGCTTTTTTCTACAGAAATGATGGGGCTATCCAAATTAGATAAGTAAGTTGTAAAATAATTAGCGATAAAAAATTTGTAGCTGATTTCATCTAATTCATATGGTGCATGTGGCGACATCTACGAATTAACTCAAATCCTCTCACACATTCTAGTTTACCCTTACAAAAACTAGTTAATACCCAATTTTCAAGTCATTATGTAGAAAAGTAGCTGATCTATTAACAAAAATCTATTTTATTTTTTCCCCTTTAGCATCCTGTACCTCAGTAAGGAGCAGACTAAGACCCATTATTGTTATTGAAAATATTATTATTTTGGCCTTCTGAACGTAGATTTACAATTTGGCTCATTACTTATGAATCACCCTGTATATAGAAAAATCTTTGAAAATAATAATAATACACGAACAAAATGTCCATCGTTAGCTGGAAAACTTCCAAATAACAAGTCAACTTTCCTTTTTCCCTTTCTCCCACTCATCTTAATAACACCTAATCCTGAACCTGGACTCTGGACACATTTTAGAGCTATCATCATCCTTACGGTATACGTTATCCTGGCACATAGTAGCCACTAATCTGTTATCTGTCAAAAGTTAAATTATACTTGGCTACGTGTCTATCGGTGGGAGTTGAAAGGGTGTTGGATTTCATTTTGAGGCGCAGGAAGGGATTTAGATGGTCCTTAGGGAACTCGAATAAACAATTTGTTAATTCTGAAGAAGTAAAACGAAAAAGGGATGATTGAATGAAGTGTTTATTTTTATTTTGATTAGAGGAGTTCAGTCGAAGGTCAGTGTGGCCAACAAAAAGTGGTTTTTTCTGACAAGAATGACAGTTAAGGTCTACCCTTCAAAACATTGCTTTATTAAAATAATGAATACACTCCCGAAGCGTATATCTTGAAATTTAAAATGACTTTTTAGCTGAATACTCGACATATCGGTGGCCAATAACTCTAGGAACTTTTGGCAAGTCACTATTTCTTTTCTGTTATTCTTCACTAGTTATATCAAAAGTCATTTTTGTTGATATTCGTTTAATTGTGTATGTCCATTTTCGATTAGATTTTTGTAGCATTTCTAGTTAGTTGTATCTCTATTCTTCTAATTACTTTTTCCACTGACACCTGACATAACTAGTGACAGATAACATAAATGAAATAGTGACATGCCAAGAGTTCCTACAATTGTCATTCTTGTCAGAAAAAATCACTTTTTGTTGGTCACACTGACCTTAGACTGAGCTCCTCTATAGACCTATCCAAGATGCTGTCAAATGATTTTCAAGATGGCCGCTAGTAGACCCACAAATCTTTTGTTATGATATTATTGTATGTGAAATCTGTTTAGTTCGGTCAATTTACTCGTCTTCTGTGATCTTCTTTAATCTAAAGGTTCAGTTCTTTATTGTATTGTGATTAATTATAAATAATTCAGTGTGAAACTAGAAAATATGCCTACTACTTGTTGTGTGGTTAATTGTGGAAGTCGAGGAGATCGTGATAATGTTAGATTTTATCGAATACCTAGTGAATTACACTATCCACACAAACCTGAATGGAATGAACTATCAAAGATCAGAAGAAAAAGGTGGAAAGTCGACTTCTTGAGTTTCTTCAATAGGAGCAGGGTTATTCATGAGTGTGTAAGGATCAATACCCTGAATAACTCTTATCTTTTCCTTGTATTTTATGACAATTTCTTTACAGTAACTTTCTAACGTAAATAAATAATCACTTTTATTGGAACAAGCCATTATTTAAACTTTAAACACGTATAATAGAAAAAAAACTATTAACACAACTATGCACCTATGCAAAACGCAGGTAAATGATCTTTTGTGTGTCTACCAACGGCCATTTTGTATGTCAGATGGTCACGTGTTCTGGATAGCCTTATTGAATAGTGACAGTGTCAAAATATGTAGTGAAAAATAACAATATTTTGGACTAAATCAGACGTCAAAGAGGAATAAACAAAAGTTATAAAAGCATGTTTTACAATCATAATTGAATTAAAATATCAAATGCTCTCGTTGTCATTATATTAAATATATCAATATATACTGTTAAAATTATTTTGAAAGTATATGTCGTTTTAAATAATCTCATAACAAACATTTTGTTATATAAAATTCATTACACAGGCCAGCAGTCTATTCGGTGCCAACGTGATTTCTTCTATTTTATTTATAATTTTAGAGTCCGATAATAGTCCAGTAAATGA
>CAJUYI010004763.1:0-17491 GCA_910591695.1 Galerucella pusilla
TCTGGGTTTATACCTAGTCCTAGCATCACTTGAAGTCTCAAGGACTGTTTCCGGTCCAGGATATGCTGCTGCATACTTACTTTGTTGACAGAACAGAAAAATCCACACATCTAGCACTCTCTCCAACTTCTAATGCGAATAATCGTTCCATATCTTCTTCATTTATACAAAACTCGAAAACGTCAAAATTTTCTTCAATCCTCGATGGTGTTACACTTTTTGGTATGACCACGATGTCTCTTTGTAGTTGGAATCTTAAAAGTATTTGCGCAGCTGTTTTTTCGTATTTTTTCGCTATGTCTAGTACAGTTGGATCTCGCAATAAATTAGGAACATCCCTTTCCCTAAAAATAATATATACAGGGTGTGCCATCATTAAGTTGAATTAACTATAAACTTACGGTCTTTCCAGGGATTTTAAAAATGTATTAAATTGTGGACAACCAAATGGCGAATATCCAACTACTACAATTTTACGGCTTCGACAATATTCCACGAGTTTTCTTTGTTGCAAATAAACGTGATTTTCTATTTGCAAACAAGTTGGTTTAATTCTGGCTTCTTGATATATTGTTTCCGTTTGATTTTTGTTGAAATTTGATAAGCCGATTGCATTGGTTCGTCCAGCATCCACTTGTTCTTCCATTTTCTAAAAATAACTTTAAGGGCTAGTTGTATGAAACACTTAAACTCGGTTTAATGATAACTGATGTTTAGACTGTGGCTGATTGATGTATTTATTATCAACAATTACATCAGTTTAGGTGTTTGATTCAACTCGCCTTAAACCCATTTTATTTATCACTAGAGTAAAAAGGGAACCTTCAGACATATACCCTCTCGCTCTTTAGAAATGACAGAATGTTAAACTGAATTAACACTAACCGATTTCTTTGTGAACTTTAGGTTTATTCTTATGTAGCAATAGAGTACACGCATATTTCATATTTTTCTTAGATATTAGTTTATAATAGTAAAGTTGATATCAAAAATAACTAATAATAGGAAATAAACCAGTTTCCATTGGAAATTACTTCCAAATTTTAAAATAAAATTCAAATTTTATTGCAGTTTCCGACCACCAACCGAGGATTTCCGAATGCTACCGATGATACGTGTGATGTCATACCATGTGATTACTTTTGTCAATATGGCCGGTATTGCATTAGGTTCTGTGTAGTTTTGTGTTTATATTGTATTTTAATTAACTATTAATTGCTTCATCGACGTAAAATAGTTATTTATGTATTAAAAGCCAAATTAAGTAATACATTATTGCTTAAGCAATAAAGTCTGGAATTCCAATAGTCGTTGATTTACACTCTGGTTCAATGCAGTACTTGTAATACAAAGTTTTTTCCGGCTTTATCCATTTTTAAAGCTTTTAGAAACAAATTAGGTCACAAGAACACAGAGCGCGATACACGAATAAGAACGTAAACAAATGACGTCACTCCATGGGGCAACCATCTTTATGACGTAAAGCGCGTTTTGGCGGACTTTCAAATTTTATGATTTTTAAAGTCGTTTTGAAAGTAAAGTTTATATTTTTTTGAAAAAATAGGCATGCAAGGTGTTAGGAGACCCGATAAAGCGTCAATTCCCACCAATAGCAAAATTTATGCTTGTACCCTATTAATACTGTACTTGGACTGGCCTAGCCTGCTCTTCCTATGTAACAGTTTCAGCAGTAGCAAATCTAGTGCGCGAACATGCTCCCAATTTAGGTATCACTTAAAGAGATTCCTCATGGTAACGTTACGTTACCAACTATGTTAAGACCATAGTTGATGTACTGAGAGGGACTTCCAGGAGGATGCATACGTGCTGAAGTGGTTGCCGTTTCCTCCCAACTTTCCAGATCAGATCAGAAACATACTATAGGATGCAGCAACTACAATAGTAGGTGGCAACTGGTACTAAAATGTAGAACTATGCTCTATGGTTAATTTGGTTTCTTATTCACGTAATTATCTCTGTTTTTAAAAAAGTCACAGGCGTTTAAATGAAATCCTCCAAACATAGTAGAAGAAAATCATTACGACCAGCCCTGATCTTAATTCCTTTGAGCATATCTGAGACCAACTATCAAACCCAAACAAAATTAAACAACATGCCATTATTCCTTTTCATTTTTTAATGTCCAGCCCTTCATCCAGATTTAACATAAATCCCACATTCTTCTTACATAAAAGGTGTCCATAAAAGATGTTCATCGCTCCTCATGTACCATTACACCATAAAAAGGCGTTTGTTTTAAATTATTTCATCTCCGTGCCCTTGAGATCTGGCGGTAGCTAACGATATTTCGCTCAGAACCTTTTGGAAATATTCTGAAAATACGGAATGGCCAATTAACGACCTGTCAAAAAAACCATGCGGTTTCATCAGTCGAGACTCAACCTTCAAGTATTGCCGGCAAAAATGTGATTCTCTAAGTCTTGAAACCTTTCTTTGCTTTTCGACCCCTGAAGAGTACTAGTCTTCCTGAATACTGCTTCGCAAATACCTTTATTCCTCTCCCTCCTTTCACGAGTTGTAGAACTTGCATAACTAAATTGATTCTACAGAAACTTCCTCTTCACCCGCATCAGCATGCTTACCGAACTGGCAGATCTACGGAGACTGCACTGGTACAACTCACGGACAGCCAAGAAGAGAGGGAAACATTGCAAAAAAAACACCTCCTTACTTCTTAGAAATCAGAAAACCTGGGAAATGCCACAAGATGGTATAAAGAAAAAGTATAGCTTTTTGGAAGAAGTAAGGAATGGGATCCAAAAACCATTACCAGACTTTAACATAATGACATTCAACGGTACACAGGGCTCAAAAGGAAGGATAGGAGAGCCAGGAACCAAGTACTCTCAAAGCTTGGGAAAAACCCCCAAGTATCTTTCAAGCGATAATTGACGCCATAAGAAAATGTGCCCAGTTCAATATTGACAAAAGATATAGAAGGCAAAATATTATCATAATGTGGATAGTCAAGCAGTCATTAAAGCACTGACCTCTCTTGTAACTTGTTTGCCTAGGCAAACTCAATGAACTAGGCAAGAACAATATAGTCACACTGTGAATTCCAGAGCTGATGAACTAGCAAAGAAGGATTGGAAGAAATAAGCGAAGCTAAAAAAAAGACAAGATCTGACCATTGGAAAGATCTAGTAGGGCTTAGACAATCAAATATTTTGCTGGGTGACAACAACCCGTTGAGATCTGATTAATGCACAAGTCAAAGTAAAACTAAACTAAAAGTTTTAGCAGGGATCCTAACGGGACATTGTCGACTGATTTAGTGGAGGAAGAAGAATGTAGATTCTGTGGAATGGAAGAAGAAACCTTCATCCACATACTTGCGAATTGCATAGCAATTCAGAATATTCTAAGGCACAACACCTAGAACATTATTGGATAGAAGAGGGACAATTACCCAACTTGAAAAAAATGTATCTATAAATCCCCATTTTTATACCTTCCACACAGCTAAATGGTCAGTTTTTAAAAATTTCGGATGGTCCAGCCCTTCATCATAATTCATATGTACTGGAAAATGAACCAAATACATGTCAACGTATTCCATGTCTAAGTTTTTCAACGATTTCAACATAAAAGTTTCTACCAAATCTTCGTGTACTCCGAATATTGGTAACTTGGTGGTAACGTACAATTCTTCCCGGGTTAATTTTCCTTCTGTTATGAATTTTTTTATTACTCTGCCTATTATGTGTTCGTTACCGTAAAAGAAAGCTGTGTCGATATGGCGGTAGCCAGTTTCTAAGGCTTCTGTTAAAGCAGTTTCTAGTTGAGTTTCGTCGGTGCACTAAAAAAATCGTTTTTCGAAAAAATAATCGCTATTTAGAATAATTTTTTGTATCACCTGCCAGGTTCCTATTCCAATAGAAGGCATTTTGTAGCTTTCACCAATTTCCATTAACATTTGTACAGCCATGGTGACTATTTAAGACAAACTGGCATCTACATTTAAATCCTGTTTCATTTATTGAAAACGACACGTAAGATGTTATGAATATTTAATACTAAACTCGTGTAAGATCTACCCTAGTTATTAAGTATGTCCTAAATTAAACTTTTATAACGTAATACGTTCGATATTTGTTATGATATGTTGAGTAGGAACTAAATTTTTTTCCGTTTCACTTTTTTATAGCTGATCCCTCCTCCCATCTCCCTCCCCTCCCCTACCCCTCCCATTCTCGAGCGCGTCAGATATTCATACCACGTATGCCCCAAGTGCCTCTAATAACAACGGTATACTAATCTGCCAGTTTGCGTGGTGGGGGTAGGCATATAAAGTAGTCAAAAATCCGAAAAAAAAATTCACTCAAGCGCGTCAGATTTTCGGAAGGGGTGTTAAGTAGGCCCCAAGGAAGCTCCCTTTAAAAAAACTGACGATTTCGGCATGACTATAAGTTACGACAAATTTTTGAAAATGCAAAAAAAAAGTTCTTTTGAAATACTCGAGCGCGTCAGATTTTCATAGGGGAGGTATATCTCGGTATCCTCGAAGCACATTTTCTTAATCTGACAAAAATGTTGGTGGGTTCTCTTGACCCCTTACCGCATAATACTGTGATATATTTGGCACACGTTGAAAATTATAATATTTTTCTAAGTTTCCGAAGAGTTTGTACTGTTAACTCAAGTTGTCCCATATCTAGCAGACTCGCTTGTTCACTGGCAGCCGCTAAATGCCTTCCACTATCGTACGCGCAAATTTGATAAATCATTTAGTGAATATCTGGACGTTGACAGGTGCTAGCTTGTTTGGAGAAAATTCAATATGGAAAATTTTTCTTTTTTTGGTCTAATTTGAGTGGAAAAAATTGTTTTTATAAGGGTAAGTGTTCACTGTGATGACTAAAGTCGTACAAAACTTTTTTCTATATAAAAACGATAGAAAAACTGTTTTTGTACAACTGTCATTAAAAGTGACACTTTTAATGATAGCAAACAATGTTAAAAACGATTGTTTACATAGCAGCGTGTTAAAAATACTTTTAACACTAGTGTTAAAAATATTTTTAGCACGCTGCTATGTAAACGTCTGCCATTCACAACAATCTTTTGATTATTTGAATACTAAAATGCATTTTGAATTTATTGTCATTGCAAATTCGCTCGTTTCATTATCAAAATAGGGAAGTTGTACAAAAAACATTGTATGGTATTTGTGTTAAAAGTGATTTTATTTTGTTCGTGAAATTGTTCAATTCGCTCCGCTCATTTCACAAACGTTTTCACTCACAAAATAAAACCTCACTTTTAACTCTCATATCATAAATAACTATTTTGTTTATTTGTGCCATATTTGGAACAATATGAGATAAAGATAATATTTTTGTATCAGATATTGAAGCAGTGGCCAATGTTGATGGTGTGGACATATCTGTTGTTCCATGGTTTGATAATAAAATTGGGAACACCATGTCAACATATGTTGGGATTCAGCCTGTAACGATGGTAAACAGATTCTGCAGGAAATCTAGGACACATATAGAAATCACCCGCCCTCAATGTGTTGTGGTATATAATGCTTATATGGGGGGAGTAGATCTTCTCGATTCTATGTTAGTATACTACCGAATCCAAATTCGATCCAAAAAACGGTACCTACATGAGGGTATTTTTCCATTTCCTGGATATGATATGCGAACCAAAACAAATAATGATTTATACCTACCACTTTCAGAATTCAAACTTGGTATCGCAGAAGTTTTGACCAGAGCTTATAGTTCAGAAAGAAAAAGGGGAAGACCAAGTACCAGCATACAACCTCAACTGGATCTCAAAAGAAAGGAATATCTTTTTTCGCAGATTCCAGCCCAGCAAATAGGAACGGACAATTTGAATCATTTGCCAAGAGTAAGTGAAGAACGACAGAGGTGCAAATATCCAGATTGTAAGGGAAAATCCCACATATCACGTGGCAAATGTTCAATATTTTTGTGTGTGAATAAGGATCGCACTTGTTTTAGCAAATTTTACACGGAATAGAGCAAAATTTTCACTCTTTTGTTGAGATAAAATCTATTTTTAAAAAATAAATCTGAATTTATACTTATTACTTTTATTTTATTTCCGAAATTTGTGCCAAATTTGGTACCTGCCAAAAATTAACATTGTTACTGTTATCTCATTTAGTGCCAGATGTGGCACAAGTCAAAGTTTGTGACTTTTCCGCACGCGATTGCTGGCCGAACTCGCTAAAGCGTCGTTCGGCCATCTGCAATGGCGTGCGGAAAAGAATCACTTTCCGCACTTGTTAGGTAAACTACTATTTTTCACAATTTTTTTCATAACTCCTAATCAGTCATTCTAACGCATATATTTTTTTGACAAGAAAATTAGAAATCATGCAGTAAGGGATTAATCTGACCGAAAACGGTTTTTTTGTTTTGGACGGCATATTTCTGTGAAGCGCTCAGTCTGTATTACATGTTTATGGCACATTCCTCTTTTTTGCTTCAATTCTTCACTTCGTTTTGCTTACGGTACGTCCGAAAAACAATTTGAGGATCAACAGGCAATTGAATAATATAAATAAATGAAACTGTACATGTTAATAATACTTTTGTATACTTTTTCCAAGTTCACGAAAATTGTCGAGATGCTTTAGAAAAAAAAATTTGAGATATAATGAAAGTTACATAATGTAATCATCGTTGTTCCATATACATTTTTTTAACACCCTCCGTTTTCGAGATATACACAAAAAACGGGAGTTTGAGTTTTCATTATGCTTTACGTCCATAAGTTTTAACTTTGGACAAAAATGTAGAGACCTTTTTTGTGTAAAATCAAATTAACTTTTTTTTTGTAAAATGTATCGTTCGCGACTTATATGCCGCAACGCGTTTTTCGGAAGACGAAATGGCTTCTCCACACTTCCGGTCATGCGGAAACCGGCAGATTTTGTATTTTTGGTAAGTTTTATATTCTTCAAATAAAAAAAAGAAAAAGGTAGAACGTGTCGCGGGACACACGGTAGGAACTTTAGTTCCTTAAGCAAACATTATGTAATACATTTGACGTTATAGATAAACAATTTCATATGCCTCGGTGGCCGAGTAGTAAGCAAACCAGTCTCTCACGCGGTAGACCCGGGTTCGACTCCCCGTGAAGAAGATCAAGATTTAGAATTACGTAAAATAAAAAAGTGCAAAGAATATAAATATCTGGGAAGCATGATTTCCAACAAAGGATCTTCAGAACGTGACATTAAAGACAAAGCTGGTCGCTCAAACATAACCTGATGTGAAGAACTAAAGTTCCAAAAATCGTGCTCGAGAATGCCGGATTAACATTTTTTTATACAAGTTCGCGACCCTATAACTTGGCGGCGTCAAGGACTTATCGTCAGATTAGTTAAATTTAGTCTTAAAACACTAAGATCTTAATCTGACACGCTCGAGTATTTCAGACTATCGATTTTTTCTACTAATCTGATCATCTATCTATCCTAGGTGCGCGTAACTAGATAACTAGAGCTAATACTTTCCAAAGTTGTTCTATTAGGTCTAAGGTATCTCTCATATTTTCAACTGCCACGCTTGAATATTCCCGAAAAATCCCCTATTCGCCTCCCTAACTATAACTAACTATATTGTTCTCGCCCAGTTCATTGAGTTTGTCTAGGCATTCCCACACCATTTTGGAACTGATTACTCAAGAGCTCAGTGCTTTAATGGCTGCTTTGACTATCCGACATTATGATAACCCTCTTCTATATCCTTAATCCCATTGAGCATACTAACTATCAAACTCAAACCAAATTAAACAACATGCCACTATTCTCTCTTATTTTTTAACCGTCCAGAATTAACATAAATCCCACATTCTTCTTACATAAAAAGTGTCAATCGCTCCCCATGTACCATTACAACATAAAAAAGCGTTTGTTTTAAACTTATTTCATCTCCGTGCCCTTGAGACCTGGCGGGCGAGCTCAGAACCTTCTAACCGAGAAATAGGACTAAAGGAACTACTAGTTTCTGAGACTCTCCCAAGAACGAAGTGGAAGTAAGAGGGCACAATAAATCTCTTAGGTATCAGTCTAAATTGATGCCTAGAATAATTTCAAGGCTCTGAGACTTCATCAAGAACAGGGTAGAATAGATCTTTAAAGACTCAAGTAAAGTTGACCCAATAAAAAAATGTATCTGTACATCCCTATTTTTACCTTCCACACAGCTAAATGGTCAGTTTTTAAAAATTTCGGATGGTCCAGCCCTTCATCATAATTCATATATACTGGAAAATGAACCAAATACATGTCAACGTATTCCATGTCTAAGTTTTTCAACGATTTCTTCATAAAAGTTTCTACGAAATCTTCGTGTACTCCCGATATTGGTAACTTGGTGGTAACGTACAATTCTTCCCGTGTTAATTTTCCTTCTGTTATAAATTTTTTTATTACTCTGCCTATTACGTGTTCGTTGCCGTAAAAGAAAGCTGTGTCGATATGGCGGTAGCCAGTTTCTAAGGCTATTGTTAAAGCAGTTTCTAGTTGAGTTTCGTCGGTGCACTAAAAAAATTGTTTTTCGAAAAAATAATTGCTATTTACAGTAATTTTTTCATTACCTGCCAAGTTCCTATTCCAATAGAAGGCATTTTGTAGCTTTCACCAATTTCCATGAACATTTGTACAGCCATGGCGACTATTTAAAGCAAACTGGCATCTACATTTAAATCCTGTTTCATTTATTGAAAAGGACACGTAAAATGTTATAAATATTTAATACTAAACTCCAAAAATGCGTAGAATCTTCCCTAGTTATTAAGTATGTCCTTTAAATTAAACTTTTATAACGTTATACGATCGATATTTGTTATGATTATGTTGAGTAGGAACTACATTTTTTTCCGATTCGCTTTTTTATACCTGATCCCCCCATCACAAATTAGAGCTTGTGAATCCTTTCTTTCGCAGGGATCTCCAGAGAAGTCATGCAAACGTTCTCATTTCAAACCAATGCTTTTAATTTTCAAGTTAAAAGTATTTTTGACCATAAATGGTTGAATATTTTTTTGTACAACTGCAATTGAAAGTGACATTTTTAATGCCTGTCCAACGTGTTAAAAGAAGACGTTTGCAAATTAGCCTTTTAACACATTCACTGCCAGCACCGCCCTAGGGGCGTTCGATCGATTTCTATAAAAACGCCGCGAGGCGTTATTGTATAGTCTTAATAAAACGGTCAGTGTGGATTGGTAAGCCGCGTGAGAAGTTTGTTTTGTTATCAGTGCAGAACCTGTCGTGCTTGGTTTTAAAAAATTGTATTCGGTGACTAGCTTAGAGGATTTTTAGTACAATATGTGAAGTTTTTATGTATATTTGTGTTTTATAATCTATCTATAATCTATAATCTTACTAAACTATGTTTATTTTTTACCTTTTTAATGTATTTACAACAAAAATAATTTCATAACCTAATAAACTAACAAAAATATGACGTTGACCGCCTGAGAGGCGGTGATTGGCACACAGTGATTGAAAATAGATGGCGCACAGTCGTCACTATGTGCCCCTGGCAGTGAATGTGTTAAAAGAGATATAATCATTTTTTTTTTTAATCAAATAGAAGTAAACGAGACATGATGTTTCAATTTTTAATGGAACTTTCAATATTATAGTATTACAATTAACATTAATAGTACAATTCGAACAACTACTGATATTAATACCTTGCATTTTTGAACTAGCCGAGCTGCCAATTACTTCTGCTAGTCAGTTCATGAAATGAAGTGTATTTATTGCTACACAGCTTGCAGAAGGCATAATTCTTTCAGCAATTTCCTTTTTTTGAATAATAAATTTATCGATGTAACCCTCAGCTACTGTTGTAGACTTCCATCCTCCGTGCTTTTTTTATCTCCATTAATATTTGCTCCTGAGTTTGCCAGAAAAGAAGCAGAGGACCTTCTATAACAGTATGTATATTCCTTTGGATCCTGTATGTTTAAAAAGTAAGCAACCAATTAGGGCATTCTCTCAAACGTATTTATACCAACTGGGTTCGTATACTCTATTTCTTAATGTCTGACAGCACAGTAGCCTCATTAAATATTCAAATAGAAATTTATCTTATACAGAGTGATCCTAAGAATTCTATAAGTAAATACTAAAATTCTAATGCAAAACAAGTAGGTGTCTCTCCAGTTCTCTTCAGTTATTGTTGTCAATGAGTACTTCATTAGTTCACGAACATCTTTCATTTTAAATGTTTTATTATGTCTAGCTACATAACCTTTCATTTGGGCCCATATTAACTCTATCGCATTTAATTCACAATGGTATGGCGGCAAACGAAGCACTGTTATCCCACGAATCTTGGCTATTTCATCAATAAAAAACTTTTTGAATTGTAGCTTGTGATCTGAAGCAACCTTTAAAAGTTCTTTTTTCAACATATCATCTTCAAATGGTATATCTTTTAACACTTATGGAACGTAAGCGACTCTGAGCAAAACAAATTATACAAATTTGGGCGAGTCCAAGTTTCACCGTATATACCTGCAAAATTTCTAAGTAGTCATTAGGACAATCCCTAGTAGGACCCTATTGTAATGTTTCTTGGAAATTATCAAGTTGTTTTAACTAACCGAATTTAGATTCATATTACCTTTATATATATCAGATCGGGTATAAAATTAAATAGTAAATAAATTCCTTGGATGAACGGTGACGCTTATGGTTTACTACCTGACCAGCATCTGTGACCTTTTCGCGTGCTGTCAGACAATAAGAAACAGACTATAGTGCATTTCTAATTTGAGTATTTCAGAAAAAAAAGTCCATGAATAAAATAGCAGAAGGGCGCAATGCAGGGTATTTATTAAAGTAGTAAATATATTTTCGTTAGTTTTTGCAATTTGAACAATCAATGATTTATCTATTAATCGAATATCACCTATTATTAAACGGCACAACTCTTCACGTCGGCAGGCGTACCAACCAATTAGTACCAACTTTTACCATCAAGTATGTTTCATCTGGCGCCTCATTTAGAAACTTCTGAACTTGTTCAAACGTAAGTGTTTTTGATTATTTGGCCCAATGACCTAATGGAGGAGCCGCCACTGGAAGAAGCCAAGGTAAAGGATGAGATATAAAAGTGGAGCTTAACACGTTCGCGGACACGGGCGAAAAATGATGGCTGCAAAAAACGCATGGCAATATTTGATGAAATAGAAAAGCTAGAATAATTTTAAAAAACATATATGATGCAAAAATGGTAGGGATAAATTTTTCATGAAAAAAACTACCAGCGGCAAATACCGTCTTGTTTATTGCGATGTAAATATAAAGGCAGTAACTGTTCAATCGACAGGTAGTTTCAGATAGAAAAAGGTCGGAAGTTAATGAAACTTTAGGATGTTGTTCAGGGATGATTAATCAACATTTTCCCAAGTTTTGGACCTCGAGGACGCTGTGGGTGGGAAACTGCATAATTTTCGACCTTGCTCTGGTTTTTCCTCATTAACTTTTTAGCCTTACGTTCTCCGCCAAAAAAACGTTCATTTACTTTTTTGTAGATCGTTAAATCTTCTACGAATTTGTTCTTTCAAACATTTTTGTGTGTCAATTTGTTACCGAGATATAGCACTTCTAAGAATAGGTCATTTTTCAAATTCCGCTATGTTAATGACACGAATGGCGGTTGCTAGCATCGAAGTGAAGCATGCATATGAGGACGCCGACGTGATGATCGACATCACCGCCCTATCCAGGGCCAGCGAATTCGACAGCGTCATCATTACTGCTGAAGATGTGGACATACCATTAGGTACGTCCACAAAAAACATCTATCTTCAAAAGTGGAAGAGTGTCCTCTACTCAACAAGTTCCTGCTCCTCCCCCCCCCCAGGATATACTATTTCTTCACGCAGTGAGTGGTTGTGATACCACTCCAGCACCGTTTGGATTGGGGAAGAAGAAAATTTGCAGTACCTACATGAAGAATACCTCTCTGCAACAGTGGCCCCGCTTCTCACACCAAACGCTACTCCTCAGCAGATCAGCGACGCTGGAGAGAAGTTCCTGGTAGCAGTTTATGGAGGCAACATTGACAATGACAACCTCGACGACCTAAGGTACCAACTATTCACAAGATCAGTGACGAAGGCTAAATTACAACTAGCCCGCCTACCACCAACAAGGGAAGCTGCCAAGTACCACTCCCTCCGCACTTACCAGCAAGTACAGGCATCGTTGTGCAATAATCTTCTCCCATCAGTATGGGGCTGGAGCCTAACCACACGAGGGGTACTACCAATCCCCACAACCAGAAATGCTGCGCCAGATTGTTTCCTGCAAGTGCAGCAAAGGCTGTAGCACCGGAGGTTGCGGCTACAAAAAAGCAGGTCTCCGGTGCTCAGCAATGTGCAAGCACTACACAGGCCACTCCTGCGGAAACGCCCCCGCAACTGATTTGAACGGGGAAGATTCACCAGACTTACTGGACGAATACGACGACATAATTGACAGCCTGATCGCTCACGAGCTGTCACGAACAGAACCGAAATCTCGACAGGAAATGTAATAAGTAGAAATGAGTACCCACTATGATAAGCACATTTCTATATCTTTATTCCCCAATATATATTATGCCTTAAGAATAACTTAATATTGTTAATTACATCAATTATTTCCACGAAAGGAATACGTTTTTTTTTTTAATCTGCCCTGGGTTAATTATGTAGGGGGGAGGGGGAATATCGATCCGAAAAGTAACTGATATTAATACCAAAATGATGTGAATTAATAGGTATGGTCGGATTTCATCAGAAAGTTAGCTTTTAAGAATTGGGGTTGGGTGAGGGAAGGAGAGATGGGGTGTCCAAAGTTGGTGACGTCAACCAAGAACCATAATTACAACAACATCTTATCATAATTCGAGTATAACAGATGAAATAAGGTGGAAGTTTGCATTTTTTTTGTCATTTTTCAGCGAATTTTGAAACATGACCTATGTTTCGACGCGTCATATCTCGGTAGCGTATCCACATACGAACATGTTTCATTCGTCAAAATTGTAGAAAATTTAACTCTCTACAAAAAAGTATGGAAATGTTTTTGCCGTAGGACGTAAGAGAAAAAATTAATCGAGGAAAGACCGGAGAGAGGCCGAAAATTTTGTAGTTTTCCTCCCCCTACTCTTTTCGCACAGGGTCCTCGAGGTACAAAACTTGAGAAAATGTTAATTTACCATCCCTGAACAACATCCTAAAGTTTCATTGACTACCGACCTTATTCCAGCTAACAGCTAGTTCAACACTGAACTACTAATTCTTCGACTTATGGTATTCTTCGAAACAAGGCACTAGACAGAGGCGGCTTTTTGGGGACAGGTTTTGCATGAGAACTTGGTCTCTTTCCGTTTTTTTGCCGTGGCATAGTGTCTACATCTCATATGGTGACTTTTTTGAGGATCCTTAGCATTAGGAATTGTATCTAGAAAATGCTCATTCATCCTTTCTTGTAAAAACATTTTTAGTACTTACCACAATTAAACACAAAAATACCAGTATAATATTGAATAAAACTCTCGCAAAACACACTGAAAACTGGAGCGTTTTACATACACGTGTGGCTTGTAGGCGTGTCTAAACACATGTGCCGCCTAAACTGTTTCAAGGACATTTTTCGTAATTTTTCAATTTCTGCTGGGACGCCAAATTTGTACCTATTGAAAACGCCTTATAAACCGAGCGGCAAATGCCACGTTGGTGCAGCACCGAGATTCCTATTTGGACGGCATATGCTGCTTTGTCCCTGTATTAAGAGCGTCATATGCCGCTTTGTCCGCGAACGTGTTAATCTCCTCCTTACTTCATTTTTTTTTTGTTAAAATAAAACAAAAATTTATTTTACATACCATTTATTTTTACTATATATAGATCGATTTGAAAAAAAGAATGTTAATATAACTCCGAAAAATTTTTACACCGCCAAAAATCTGGCACTCTTAAAAAGAATATGTACACTGGATTAAATAAAATAAGTTTACATAATTCATTGATTGCTACGCTAAATAGTTTAAAAATGATTCACTATTATTATTAACCGTATTTTTTAAATACTAACAACAATAAAGCAACTAAATTAGATCTAATCATTTCGTTACTTTTCTATTCACATAAACAGTTCATAAGACGATTATATATACACAAATTAATACAAAACCGGTTTTAATCGTATCCGAAACGTCCAGCCGGAGTCGTTTGGCTGAAAAATTAAAAATCTAATCAATATATAACAGCACAAGATTGTATTTATCTGGAACATTTGGACAAGAAAAGCAGGCAACTGTGGGTTGACAGTCAAAATGATAAAAGAAACAATTTAAACAACATAAACTTAAAAATTGAAGGGAATGAAACAATTTAATTTGTTTAAATCTTAATTATTTAAATATGTTTTGAACATTTCTGATACCCTGAAATTGAAAGAAAAATCAAATTGGAAAATGTCATATCTTGAAACTTGGACAACTACATTATAATTTTATGAAAAAAATACGGCATCTAGTATTAAACAAAAACATGGTATTAATGTGGTTTTTCATAATTCAACAACTTTAAAAATATCAATTATTAGCAATGTCAGTTCTTTTCCAGAAATCGTTCAATATGGTTTATTTAACTGAAATGCACAAGATTGAAATTTTGCAAATGCTTGGATATGGAGATTGAGCACAAGAACACAAACTGAAGTTACGTATCTATTTAGAGAAGTAGACATGCAAGTATACTAATTTTTGACAAAAATCCAAGTAGAAAAGAGATTGTGCCATCATACAAAAGACATTGCTTCAGTACTTTTTACTTTAAATGAAAAATACTAAAAAAGGAGATTTTTTTCGTTTTAAATGTTTATAACAAATTCCTGGAAAACTTTTGCGTGTCCAAAACAAAAACATATCAAAATTATACAAGTATTTATTTTTATATGATACTTTTCTACTAGAATTTTTGGCAAAAATTACTATACTTGCTTTGTCTATTTGTGGCATCTACTCATATTACTCTTACTGTTTCTAATTAATTCCACTATCCAATAAAAAAATTATGAAAATTCTAAAATAGTTATTGAAAGTTATTTCGATACGGACATAATATCATCATCAGGGGTCTTACTTGAGTGCATTACTTTTTATTCTCTTTATCAATGATATTACCAATTTGATAGCAGCTCCCTTCTATTTGCAGATGACATCAACATTATTAACAATTATATAGATGCCTCATCATTGCAAGCAGAAGTAAATAACCTGTCTATTCGGTGCTCGTAAAATGACATGGATCTTTATAACTAGTAAGCAATTCGTGGATTTGCAAACATAAATTCTATAAAAGTTCTTTACTTTTCGTAAGTTATGTCTCATCTTGATTATTACCCATCTGTTTGGTCTTCTCACTACTTAGTACACATAAAGATGGAACAAGTTCAAAAATATTTTTCCGCACTCCTTACCGGAAAACCCCAAAGGCGGAAAAATCTTAACGCCACAGTTTTTGAAGATTTTCAACATTGTCACTTAACTAATTTGACGTTTCACATGAATTTTTTAATTAAACGTCAGTGAATGTCAAAGTTTTTTGGTATATTTTGGTTTATTTGGTAGTCGAAGAACACTTGTGTGTCACACATGCAGGAAACGCTTTAGCAGCCCAAGAATATCAGCTGCCATCGTTCGTGCAACTTAATAGACTTAGGCTACTAAAGCTCCTGTTCTGCCCTTGTGATACAATATACTATTGTTAGATATATAGCATTCAAGTCTGTCTCCTATGACTAGGGAGGATTTATCAAAGAAGACTACTGAAAAAACTGTTGAGTCTATTAAGGACTACTAGTCTCTCTAACTAAACGTTCGAGCTAAGAACACAAAAAGATATTTTCCAATAATTTAACGGTTATACCTCAATTTAAAGACGTTTACTTTAGAGGGCGCTACTTATTTCTTAGAAATCTAATTTTCTTTGAGAATATTGCAGTTTTAAACCGGCGGCCAGACGGGTAGAAGCACGGGAAATTTGAAAGTTAAACATGAAGTATTGCGGTTCGATTCCCCACTGTGGTGTTTTCAGTGTTATGAAAATGGTGTACTACTTTTTTCAACATAATCATACATTTTTTCATTAAAGCAGAGCGAATTTAAGAAAATGAAAGGTGCATATGAACTTATTTTTCAACTACTTTTTCAAATCTGTTATTATTTTTTATGAACGCTATTTGGTAAAAAAGTTATCTCGCGTTTGACAGTTTTGTACAGGAATCCCTATGTCGCATCTTATAAATAACACAATGTAAATATATGTTACCGTGAAAGACCGAAATCTGGTGAATGTCAACATTCTCAACGTTGCCTGACGTATGCCCGAAATATTGTCGACATTCAGGATGCATTCATGTTGAAAAGAATTTTTTTTTTTTAAATAAAAACAGAAAAAAATCCATAGGTCTTTATTTATTAAAATAATACGAGAAAAGAACTTTGTTGAACTCAAAACACACAGTTGAACATAAAAATATAAAATGAAATATAAAAAATAAGAACAATATCTTATTTATTGCAACAACTTAAACTACCGTGGCACTTCGAATTGCACAAAAGTTCCTTGCATTCACAGCTGGAACACTTCCTTTTGCAGTTACAACGTGTATAGCCTTGCCCTCCACTTTTTGAATTAGCAGAAGCTGCTTCTCTTAGCGACATTTCTTTTGTTGAAACTTCGTCCATGGAAAGTAACTTTTCTTCACAAATTACAAACTGATTACGGATGAAAAGCTGCTTCAAGGTACCATTTTTGTTAGCTAATCTATAAAAGTCTGAATCCTCTATTCCAACAACAACCGCTAACACATTTCGAGGGTCTGTACGACCACGGTCGACATCAGAGACTTGAATTCTTACGGTATCACCAATTTGGGCAGGAGGAAACTTTTTTTTTGAGGTTCGCAACATTTTTGTTGCTTGGAGTAGAATATTTTCTTTTGCAGCTACTCTTTTTAAAGAAATTAGCTCGTGTTGTTCAGTCAGTGCTTGAGATGTGTTAGGTGGCGGATTAGTCAGTATCTAACTTGCAATTATTTAAGCATTCGGGTTCTTCCTCCCATGGCCTGTTCTTATGTGAGTTTCAGAAAGTATTGTAAACAACTCATCATTAGTGACATAATACTGGATATTTGTTTCTCCTAGTTTTAATTGCACAATTAACTTTTCTTCATCACTAACTTTTAAAATGTCAAAACGTTTAAAACGTCTGTAGTCCAAAGGTGTACTACACTTACTTTTAGCAGAAATTACTTCAGAAACGATTTTAGAGTACTTTTCTTGTGAAAAATAAAAACAATTGTTTTCTCGTTTACGTCCAATTAAGGCATGTAACTTTTCAAAAAACTTATCACGATTCACTGTAGTAGCCATTGAATACAAATTATAGGGTTGTCCAAAAAAAA
>CAJUYI010004764.1:0-17486 GCA_910591695.1 Galerucella pusilla
AAAATGATTTATTACTATCAACCAATTTCAAATCGAGTATAGTATAATTTCAAATTGTTGTTTTCTTGTAGGTTTATAAACTCGTTTCATAAGGCGTTCGTTCCGCTCTGCTCCACTCGTGACTAAAGAAACGTATTTGACACTTGGTACTTAATATATGCACACGACACCACAGCGACTGGCTATTTGCACATATATATCTCCCCTGAGGAGCTGTGAGACCTGGTCTTTGGCGAGAGAACCGAGTAGCTGATCCTCCTCAGGAGAAATACGTGAAACCAAGTACAGATCAGCGGATTCCTGTGAATTACAGAAATCATATATCAGCATCTCCAGGTGGAGAGTGAACTGTTGTCCCGACGAGTTTGTTGATAGCCGGTCGGTTGCCGGAGTCAGCGGGGTCGTCGGAGCAGCAGACTGCTTGTGGAAGCCTGCCTGATATAAACTGTATCTAGTGGAAGGTGGTTGATTAGGTATATTCACTATATGTGGGGGCGTGTCCTAAACAGCTGGCCAAGTGGAAAGAGACCACAATAAAATACCCCCCAAGTCAAGGTGGAAAAACAAATGCTGAGGACTGCGTGGTCAAGGGGAAGCTTGATCGCTAATATGCGGACACTGGATACCTGGGGACATCCAGTTTAAATACCTTTACTTCTGCATGGGCAAGGAGTGAAGCAACAAGAAGAAATGGGATCCAAATACTTCTACCAGAGTTGGAAAGAATACCACAGGCGGCTCAAAAGCAATAGAAGAAACTGGGGTAGAAGTGTACAGGAAAAATCCCAAGCATTAAGAGTGTTTGGTTCCTGAATATCCTAAAATTCCTCCAAGAAATAGAACTAAACGAGCTACTAGTCTCTGAGACTCTCCTCAGAAACTAAGTAGAAGCAGGATCTTTTAGGTCACGAGTTCGAAAAAAAGTCAACGATAACAAGACAAAAATATCATTTGTACAAATTAATCTGCGCTTCTAGCAACAGCAGTTAAAATAGAGGGCAATGAACATTCGACCAGCCCATGGAACTAAGTACACTCCTTGGATGACCGCGCACAATTATTCTCTCTCTCTCTTTCAAGCCGTTTGTCTCATATTTTCCTTGGCGTGTAATCCGCGCGGTTCGAAAAGCTTTTTCGCAATCTGTATCTTTATTTAAATGGTAACTGAGAAATGCCAAATCACTGATAACAAGTGTAGCCCTGTTAGTTAACTATTATAAGATGTTATATAAAATATGCCTTACCCTTTTCATATATTCAGTGACAGGATTTTCAGATAGGAACGATGTACTTTCCCTGGTATAAAATCTTTCAGTGTCTTCTAAAAAGACATTTTGAAAACTATCTGTATATACACTCAAATTAGGCCCCTTTGCTCCTGGCTCTTCTTCATTAAGGCCTAATTCTACATAACAATTAATAACTCCAGATACTAAACGTGTATTAATTGTTTCGCCATTTCTTTCTTTTTCAATTAATTTCAGAACAGCATTGGTAACCTTGAAAAAAATAGAATTATTGCAGGATTGAACAACTAAATATAGCAAACAAGCAGTGAGGAAGCCAATTTTAGTTTTGATTTTATAGTTGTCTTATTGTAAAACTGTGAGTGAGTGTGAGTGAATAACCGCCATATTAGTGAGAAAAGTGAACACTAGATGTTGACAAGTGGTTCAACTTGTCAGGGAGCTTGATTAATGTATTCATTTGTAGCCTGGAATCTGTGTATCTGTGGATTTTTTAATGAATAAATATACAATTATCAATCACGTCAACATAAATCTGTGTTCCTTATTTTACTCTCGATTTACCCAGTGGTCCTTCACCCGCTACTGTCGAAGCGCAATGGAAGAATAACGGACGCTTTGACACCTACATACCAGCAACGTTAAAGCCATCCACTGATTTATTGCTTCCACCTTATTCCAACCAGTAATGATTTAGATACATCTTTCCACAGATTCCAAAATATGACTCATTTCAGGCAAAATGTATCAAACATGAATACCATTTTTGTAGATTTTTTTGATGGGTTGCTGGTTTAAGCACTTCTTGGTCTTTTCGTCTCTTCAGAATTTAGTTTTACAACACACACTCCAAAACTCTGGTCTTTTGGCTCTTCACCAGTTGGTTATTGTATTATTTGCAAGTTAGCTAGGCTGTCTGTCTTTTGTAACCCAATACCTCACATTCTAACAGTATATGTTTGGCCGTTTGTCCTTTAAACACATCTTCTCAATTGACTGTAACCAGTGAGAAAATCCATTATTGTTTTAATTTGATTCTTGGTTTCCTGAGTAGTTCTCTAGTTTCGTATTTCGACGGTACTTCAATCATTTCCCTTGATGTATGAGAGAGGATTCATTTCCCCTCTCTATTTTTCTATTTTTATCCAGTTCTTTATGCTTCCTCAAATGTCAGATATGGAAATGCCCAAGTGTGGGTTCTGGAGTTCATCAAATTTTTTGTTGTTCTCCATGCCACAATGTCCTGGAGCCCACATCAAATTTATTTTGCTGTGTTCCGTGAGGACAGTGTTCTCTGCATTCTCAAGCCAGTATTATTGTAGCTTTTGGGTTCAAAAAAACCTGCAGCACGCATATTTTGATCCCTGCTTTACTCACATCACTCATCTTAATAGTGTACAGTTTTATCATTTTCATCTAATACTAAAACCTATGGTTTTTTATAATATTCAGCATTTTACATTAATGCTTGAGAGGCCTATGTATTTTCTTCATAATTTATTTAATCATTACTAAAACTATATTGCTGAATATTTTTGGATATCCTAAAATACACTTACTGCTTTGTTTAATTGTTTAAATAGGTGATCTCTCCATGTAACAAGTGCCAGCTGATATATTTCATAAATGCCCTTTCTACCTTCTTCGCATTCCCTTTTTACCCAATGTCTATTGAGATATGCACATACACCATCGAGTACTTTACTACAAAATTGATAATCTTCCCATTGATTGGTATAAAATTTAAGAACATCTTCATCCATTCGATGTAATCCATCCTAAAATACAAAGTGATTATTATTATATGAAATAATAAATAAACTTTCAATAGAGATAATAGAAGTAGAAAGTGAAAAATTTCAAAAGCACAATGAGCTCCTTAATTAACATCTCCCAACATTTCTGTTTTTTATGATATTCTATCGGTTTTGACATAACTATGTAATAAAACCTATTGATATCTTACATAAAAATAAGATGGTGGTAAAATATAATATAATATATTGCTCCACCCTTTATGGTAAAAAACCATCTCCCAGCCCGACGAGGTACAAGAGTAAAGTCCTCGAAATTCTCAGCACAATCGAACTTGAATAGTGGATTTCTGACGCATTAATTTTGAGCTTTCAAAATACCTATGAAGAGTTTTTGTTGCTCAACTCTTTATAGCAAAAAACCACCCCCAGCCCGACGAGGTGCAAGAGTAAAGTCCCCGAAATTATCAGCACAATCGAACTTGAATAATCGATTTTAAATTCATCAATAATTGGCTTTCAAAATACTTATGCAGAGTTTTGTTGCTCACCCCTTTAATGCAAAAAACCACCCCCAGCCCGACGAGGTGCACGAGTAAAGTCCTCGAAATTTTCAGCACAATCGGATGGAAACATTTGATGCATGTTGTCGATAATAACGTTTTCAAGAATTACTTATATGGCAATTTTCTTGCTCCACTTTTTCTAGCATGAAACCACCCTATTTTGCAAAAGTTAACTGCGCAAAATTGTTCGAAGAATAATTTGCACATGTATTGCACCTCGTCGAGCTGGGGGGTGGTTTTTTGCCATAAAGGGTGGAGTAATAAAAACTCTATATATGTATTTAAAAAGCCCATTATTAATGCGTCAGAAATCGACTATTCAAGTTACATTGTGCTGAGAATTTCGAGGACTTTACTCTTGCGCCTCGTCGGGATGGGGTGGTTTTTAGACCAATCGTGATCCGAAATTTTTTTCTGTCATATTCTGAAAGCACATAATTAGAACTAAATCGATGTGCCAGAAAAAATCTAAAATAAACAATTTTTCATATAAAAATTAAAAATTGCGCGATTAATTAGCACACAAAAAATCACTAAGCCGTTGTGCTGACTAAAATCGATTGTGCTCATTTGGCTGTGCTAACTTTATAGACGTCATATTAACTGCCACAACTAATTAAGTAATTCCAAAAAGAATATCGATTTGTGGAGTTGAAGAACAGAGTTTTACATATAGAATATTTTTCATTCATCAACAGATGTCCAATTAATAGCATTTCTACCACTATAATTACAATTTAATCCATAGATTCATGAGTGACATTTTTCACATAAATCATTAGTACTAATATTTTGAATGAAAAATATGGCGCTATGGAGACACAGAGTACCTATAACATCTAACAAAAGGCGAAAGAAAGTAGTTTTCGTGATCGCAAATTTGTGTGCACATGCGTGAATTAATTAGTTTATCTGTCAATGTCAAGTCGACACTTCCGTTCATTTCCCTTAGTTCACCGTGTATTATTTCAAGGTCAGGTTAAAAATCAGCTACTTCTCATTAGACACATGAGATGAATAATAAAAGGTGTTCTCATGTTAGTAGTAAAAAAATATTCTATAGTCATAATTGAGAGGGATGTTCATCAACACTACTATTTTTCTCAGTGTAGTTTTTCTTCGAGTCAATACTCGTGTAACGTTTCTCAGTGTATCAGGTAGTTTATGATTCAATGACTTGACGTATTTCCGCTCAATATCGTGTAAGTCCAACTTCAAAGGAACCGACAAAGCTTTCGTCTCTTGTTAGATGGTGTAGATAGTGTACTCTGTGATGGATATCAACTAGATCTTGAAGAATTTTTTTATTTCCTGCTATGCTTTCTTCTTCCTTGATGTTTTCTGTTTTTAGAAGATGGTACAATTGAACCTTGAATTATCCAGCATATTAATGCCTTTATGAAAAAATTTTAAGAATATAGTATCAGTTAAATTAACAAACTTGCCAGTAAGTTGTAATCACAGATCAGGCAACAATATATCTCAATCTCTCATTAGTTTTCATGCTATTATAACTGTCGCCTATAATGATCTTTTACTTGGCTGAGTAGATTACAGAAAAAACTATTTATAATAAAAACTTTAAAAATATGTCTTACACTTAGTAATGTAACGAGGTAGTTCCTTAGAAATTCTCTTAGTCTCTTATAGAGTTCCAATCCTACTAACTGGGCACCTCCTCCAACTTGGTTCTTTTTGCTCTTCGAAGTAGAATTTGACGAAGCTCTTCCATTATTCGGATGATGAACTGAGGTGCAGTAATTATAAACATGTGTATACAGTTGTATGTAACGAGATTTATGCATCGTTTCCCTGTTGTAGACTTGCTGGATGCCAGCATGCAAATCTCCCCATATCTGATCTAGATCAAACTGTTTTAATACAGATGTATTACTGCTTAGGGAGCTCTTACTAGACATTTCCTTAGTTTTTGGAGGATATAGCGTCACACTGTGGACAGACACAAAAAGACTAGGGATCAAGTACTTTTAATTATATATTGCACATAAAAATTTTCAAATTAATGGTGGACATATGGACTCTCAGTTACTTGTAAGCTGTATGCATTGAAAACAGATTTAAAAGTGATAGTTTCTTGATAGATCTGCATCATTAGTAGTTAAATAAGTGTATGCATGTGCAATATTAGAATACTCACAAAATCTAAGTAGTGAATGGATTTAATAAGGAAGGTCTGCATAAAGTTATTTTGATATGAATTGCTTTTTGGAACATCTTACTATGGCACAGAACCTAGCTTTGTTTCTTTCCAATGTAAAAGGATTAGATTATAAGGGTCCATGAGTATACTAATTTAAAATCATAAATCTGGTGAATGAAATAATTTTTCCTATTTATTTTTGTCTATGGTCATAAAACAATAAGTCAGTGAAAAAAAAATTAACCTTTTCTACTCAATTATCACAAACTCACCACTAAGTTACAAAGATGAGATGATCAAAAATTGGGACTTATGTGATAATGTATAAAGACTTCAAGAAAAAGATTTCTGATATACAGATTGCGAAAAAGTTCAATCGGTCATACGATTTACACAAGTACGACAAGGATAATATGAGAAAAACTACTTGAAAGAAAGAGAAGAATAATTGTGGGCAGTTAGCGATGGGGGTATTTAGTTCCAGAGGCTGGAAGAATGTTTATCGCCCCCCTCTTATACACAAAATATCATTTGTACAAATTAATCTGCGCTTCTGGCAACAGCGGTTAAAATAGGGGGGCGGTGAACATTCTTCCAGCCTCTGGAACTAAATACGCCCATCGCTAACTGCCCACAATTATTCTTCTCTCTCTTTCAAGTAGTTTTTCTCATATTATTCTTGTCGTACTTGTGTAAATCGTATGACCAATTAAACTTTTTTTCAATCTGTATATAAAATATTGTTTCCTATGGTCTTCAGATATAAAAACTAAAAAAATATTACTCTGAGCATTTATATGTTAACAAGTTTTTTAAAATGCTTTTAAATTGTAGTGCTAAATGGTGCTCTTAGAATTTAAAAATAAAATAATTTTTTCTGTTATCATATTTTTAAATTGAGGTTTGTAACCATCATACACTGAATGAGATTAAAGTAACATGCCAACATATTATTTTCAAAAAATACTGCAAAATAGCCAAATTATTTTTGAAATTAAAATTAGGATCCTTCAATAAAAAAACTAAATTTGATCTACAGCACATAGAACAAATTTTTCCAATGTTAAATCAGGAAAGTAGTCTACTTAATTCTTTGGATTTTATTTTTGAAATAATTTTCAGTGATATTTGAGTTAATTTATCAGAGATAATATAATTTTACCAAGAAAGTGTCACAAGTTAGTTATTGCATTCATTTGCCAGCAGCAGCAATGAAACATTTGAATTGTGCAGGGCATAGTGGTACAGTAATCATTTGCAAAATTGTAATTGTAATTTGTAATTTCCAGGGGGCACACCTGATTATAAAAGTGTAAGAGGATTGGGTTGTGCTCAACAGCCCAGGCACTTGAACTATACCATATAATTTGTAAATTAATAAGAGAGTGACAGATTGTGTGATCCAACAATTTTTTGCTGCTAATTAGCACTAGAAAATCGATCGATCATAAAAAGTTTTTTCATGATTTTTATTCACTTTTAGATGGTTTTGTTAAGTTTTATATAAGTCATTTTCTGGTGCCAACTAAAAAATACAATGCTGTACATTATTTTTTAATAACTAAAAAACATACCTGTCATTGCCAGTGAAAATTTCTACCTTTTGTTATGACCACCATAGTTTGGCTATGGCTTTTTTTAAAAATCAAAAGAATTGTTTTATGATTATTTATGACTAATAATATTACAGTTTATAGAAACTTCTGGTCTTTTGAAAAAATTATTTATTTAAATCTCCATCTATAAAATTTTTTTGTTTCATTCAAGAATCACCTTCATTAAGTTATTAAATATTTGATAAAAAAATCATTTTTAATTTTAAAAACATAAGAATTCATAGGTGGAAGATAAGGTAATAGTGTAAGGACTAATTGGTTCAAAATAGTCTAAAGAATATAAAAAGAAGTTAATTAGGTACAAACATTTCTTTTGCAGCGTTTTAATTTTTTGTTTGAAAAAAATCCAAAAGTTATCAAGTTTCATCCAAGACTCTCATAATAAGGAGAGCCTTCCGGATATTTAAGAAAAATCACAAATCAAAACAATTTTGCATATGAATGCACCACTATGCCCTGGTCTACATATTAAATCATTAATGAGGTCATCAAACTATGCCTCCATCTCAAAGATATTCACATAATAAAACATTTATGTAATCAGAACTATATAAATTTTATGTCAGCTGTTATTAAAAATATTTGGTCATGCACTTCAACTTTCGGCTGTTGTTGAGAAAAACAACATAACCATAACACAATGAACACTGGAAAAAATTAATAATTGCAAATATACCAAGTGGTCACACTATTGACTTGAATTAAATAAAATCTGAACACATTGGACTGCTCTATTCCAAAAGATCCTGTTGTTTATGTTTATACAGATTAGGCTCTGTTAACATATCTTTTGGCACTTGAGACATATGGTATCAATAATTGTTTTTGATTCAAAATGATTGTTACTACAAAAATACAACTACAGCTACATGGACACACCCATCCAGGGCTCTTGTTTGCTTCTGATGACTGTAGTGGGAAAACTGTCACTTCACATCCCCATTAAATAATAGATCCTTTGGTCTCTAGTGAATGCTCACTCTAATACATACTAATTGCCCATACTATTTAAGACAAGATATAAGCACCTGTACTGATTTGTATTAAGCATATTAGAATGTCTGATATGCAGTTTATTGGTAACATTTGAAATACTACGAGATAAAAACATTAGTTTAATGAATATATTATTACTTTTAAGAATTCCCCACTCTGCTAAAATATATAGAAAAAAATGGGTATTTGAAACTTCACACTTAGGTATTCACTCTTTCAAAGATATAGGTAGTGTATTACAAAGATAGTCAAAAATGAAAGGTTCTCTTATTAACCTAGGTGAATGATTGTTAATTATTTTATGATAAATAAATGTATCATGAATTAGCTATTATGAACTTGATCCATAATCTAATACTGTTTTAATTCTTTAAGCATGTTAATGTAAGCTTTGCTTTTGTGTTAATGGATATGTCAGAACAACTGTTTTTAATCTATAAGTATATTAAAATGAATTTTCTTGAGCAAATGTAGATCTCTCCATTTTTAATGAGTGTAAGCTTTGTTATTTTGTTTAAAGAATATATATAATTATAACAAATTCATTAAAATTACTTACGTACGTAACTTTAAGCCCTATAGTAAATTACGCGACGTGCATAACCACAGATTAAAAAAAAAGTTTAAACTGGATGATGAGTAAACGTTAGAATAAAAATAATGTTGATACAAATATATTACATGCCTCAGATGATCCAGTTTACCTGAAAAAACCAATAACGAATTCATAATATGTATGAAAACGATAATATTTTCAAATGTCTTTCACCTTTTGTTTGTAGTGATCAAAATCATTGCTTAGTTTTTACACTTACCTTCTAATTATAACATAACAAAAATTTTAAATGTATTTACAACTGTGGATTACAACGAAGAACTATAAATTTACAAAAAATAGAAGACTTTTATGAATTTTAAGATTTTTCTTAAATTGTACAATTTTTCAATCACCAAAAATGACATATAACTGACTGACAGCTTTTAGTTGTTCGCAAGTCATCCATCATTACTGTCATTCAATGAACGGGAATCGGAAAGCTTATCGCTTGCAAAAAATACCGCCAAAGCTAAAATTTACAGTGGTATTATATTATTTTTTTCTCCACTGGCATTGAAAATAATGTGATATAATTAATTTCAAGTACCTAATAGTAATATTAATACTTCATCATTGCACAAATAACATATTTCTCAACTTAATTTAAATGTATAATAAGTCAATTATTTCTTGAAAAGCTCAATTATCGACCGTTATTGAAATTTGAATAAACTTTACAGAAGGTATATGTTCACAGTTCACATAAATTATATAAAAGTAAATTATAGAATTATTTAGTCTTGCGCCTTCTGAATCGTTTTCTGTTTTCCTCACAGAAATACATAATTTACTATAGTGTGGTAATTGAGAAAGAAATGTTAATGGACTGGACTAAACGTAGGCCTATCATCTGTGTTGGAGTCCAGCACAGATGATGACCAACGCTTGAAAGTCACAGAAATAAATAGATCCTCTCCCGACGTATTAGCTCCAACATAGACATTATAGCTGTATTCTTTTTACCAGCCGACTGTCTCACTTGTAAGAATAATTAAGACAAAGTGAGCTGAGATAAAGTGAGATAAATTGAGGCAAATTTATATCTATAAAAAATGCATGACAGTCACAGATCACAATTATAACATAACCTCTAATGTTTATACCTCGGATACCACAAAAATATAGTTTATAAACAAATTTTTATTTAACAGGCAATGATTCCTAAAAGTGCCATGAATGTTGTAGTAAGTATACCTCAAATTGTAATAAACCCTTTTTTATCTCGAGTAATTTCGATCTAAATTGTAGAATTATGTTTGTGATGAAGATTCAGATCTTGAGTGGTGGCTATCAAGTAGTTCTTCTGATGAACGAGAACCTGAAGAACTGCTTCCAAAACGTAGAAAAAGAGTCAGAATGGAAAATTTTATGGAAACTGTATTTGCATACAGTGAAAATGAATTTCGAAAACACTTTCGACTGAACAGGACAACAGCAGACATCTGTATAGGTGAGTAATGTGCCTTTAATATCTATTTCAGCCGTAATTTCCTAATTGTGCCACATATGCAAACTAACTAAATGTATGATTGAGTTAATTATTTTTAATATTTTTTTTTCAGAACAGCTAGAAACGGCAAATATATTGTCTAAAGCAACATTTGGAAGAAAAAAAGTGTCAGCAAGAAAAGCGTTTTTGATGACAGTTTGGTATCTTGCAAATCAAGAAACATATAGGCAATTGAGTGATCGTTTTAATGTTACGGAAAGTACTGCCTGGAGTGTTATCCGAAAAGTAATTGATTATTTAGTCACTATAAGTGCAAGCACAATTAAATGGCCCAATGAAGGGGAAGCGACTATAATAGAGAAACAGTTTCAAGCAAGGCAAGGAATGAAGAGGATCATAGGAGCAATTGATGGATCACATATTCTAATCAATAGGACAGGAGCTGACCAATATGCATATTGCAACAGAAAAGGCACCCACAGCATAATACTGCAAGGGGTTGCTGATAGTAACAAAAGATTTATTGATGTTTTTGTTGGAGAACCTGGTAGCTTACATGATTCACGGGTTTTGAGAAGATCTGCTTTGTACAGCAAAGCAATGGATGGAACTTTGGAATTTAATAATAGATTCTTGCTCGGTGATTCCGCATATCCAACCAATTTACCTTGGCTATTGACACCATACAAAGACAATGGATATTTAACGAATGATCAAAAAATATTCAATTACAGACACTCTGCATCTAGAGTTATAATTGAAAATGCTTTTGCACTGCTCAAAGGTAGATTTCGTAGACTTCGGCATTTTGATAATAGAGATACTAAATTTGTGGTGAAAGCAGTTATTGCTGCTTGCGTTTTGCATAATATATGCATAGATTATGGTGAAACTGTAGATGATATTGAACTGTACATAGAAGAGGATGAAATTTAGTTTTAATAAACACTTCTCTGGTACATTTATATTTTTAATAAACTTTTTTATATGTATTTACTACCATCAAATTAACAAATGTAAATTAAAATAAGAAAACTAAAACATTAATTAACAACAAAATAAATAGAACGGTAGGTATCAACTAGGTTTTCTTTTACTGGTTTTTAAGGGAAAAAATGTTATTTAAAAAAATACATGTGGGTTAAAGTTCATTTGAAGTTATCCCAGCAATTTTTTCCAGTGCTGCAACTTTTCTTTCATCTAGTTTCAATTTTTTTTCTAATAAATGTAACTTCTTTTCCTCTACATCCTTTTTTTCTTTAGTCTTCTTTCTTAAATCTGCAATTTCTTCTCTTAATTTCATTAAAGTAGTTTTCTTTTTGTTCATTGGTCGGTTCCTATTTTGTTTGGTATTATTTAATATCTCACTTCCAGTACTTTCTTCTGCACTTTGAAATATAATTTCATCTTTAGGGTTGTCTTCATTCATAATAGCTGCAGGCTGTTGTTCAAACTCTGTGTTGTTTTCAGGAAACTGCAACTGGGTTTGTTCATTTGGTTCACTAGATACATTGAGGGAATGTGGGGAACAAATATTTGGAGCTGTTCCCAGAATTTCATCTATACTATCAAAAAAAAGAAAGCGCATAGGCCCTCTTCCAGTTTTGGTTTTGTTGTCTTTCACATTTTTATAAGTCTTGACTAGATTTAGCCACTTCTTCTTACAATTATCTGATGGAAATGATATGTTTTGACTTAATAAAATATTACTGATATTTGTCCAAACATGTCTTCTCTTAGTTGGATGATGGAGATGATCTTTATGTGACTCCACAGCTGAAATTAAAGCTACTGTTTCTTCATAGGTCCACAATCGTTTTGTTATGACTCCTTTACCAATATTTTCTACATTAAAATTTTCTTGGTCCAATTCTCCTTTTTCCATTTCATCCTGTTGAGATTCTAATTCAGTATTATCGTTACTAATATCTTGCAATAACTCTTGATTATCATGTGTAAATTCAAATACACTACCAAACACTTGTTCATGACCAGGAAAGAACATAAGTTCATTATCTGAAAAACACAAAGATTTAACAAAAAAGATAAAACATTTATAGTAAATACACAAAAGGAGTCAAAATAAATAATTACCTCTTATTCTTTGCACTAAGATTTCATCTTTTTCGTTTCTAATGCAATTGTTATGATTATCGAATACTATATTATGGGAATGTGTAGATATTACATTTTTATTTTCCATTTTAAAAAAGGCGGACAAACCACCGACTTAGTCTTAGAATAACTGAATAAGATAAATATCCACTTCTGCTTATCAAAAAACATTAACCACACTTTTTAAGATAGATGTGACATGTGACATCAACAAATATCCGGCACAGATCGCAGAAATTTTTCAACTCACTTCTAAGTTCTATAAAAAGCTAGCTCAATTGGGGTAAGGGGGGAAGAAATTTTCTTAGTTAGTCTCACTTTGTGCTCAACTCAAGCCATATTAAAAGAACATATACTTTTTCCTTATTTACTGAGACTAACTGAGTGACTCAGTTAATCTCAGTTAAACGTGGTAAAAAGAATACAGCTTATATTATATTTCTCTATGGGTTCCAAATCTCACTTCGCGCTATGTTGATAGATAGATAGAGAGATATTTCTTGTTAAAAAATGGTCTGCGGTAATTACTTTTTCGGAATTTTGACGTTTATTGAATGCTTTTTTACGTCTCCTACGCTAATAACGTTAGCGCTTCGCGTAGTTTACGGTTACGTATCGTTAAGTGTTATTAGATATTCCGATAGCGCATGTTGTGTGTTATTCACTCCGCGTTAAATATTACGTTTACGTCTTAATAATAGAGAGATATTGCCAATTGCAATACCGCATACGGTGCGGTATTTATCATAGAGAAATATAATATAATGAGAGTTGTCGACCCTGTAGTAACCTTAGAACATAAAGTAGTAACAACAACAAACAACAGACCACATCATGATGGAGTGTCCACTTCTTGCCTACAACGGAAATATTGAAGAAATCAAGAATTTACAAAACGGAGCCATTGAATGGCTGAAGACATTGAACCTCTAATTATAACCATACGCTAATGCCCGGTTTTATAAGCTCGGGTTACCTCTGCCCCGAGAGTTAACCCTGTGACCGGTGGGTGATGCAACGTTTTATAAAGCGGGGTTAGAGTAAACCCTGCCCCACCATTTGGCTCGGGTTAACTCTCGAGTTAGCGGTTGTCATGCGCAAAATGCTAAAATGTGAAGAAATGGAAGGTTATGTTAAAAACATAGATATGATATATGTAAATAATATTATACCCGATATATATTTTCAATGTGGACATGGATGAAGTAAGAGATTTATTTTTGATGACTTCCTAACAGATGATGAGGAAGACATTATTCAAATGGTTGAGGCACCCCCAGAACCTAGGGTTTTTAGAAATAGAAATGCAGTCAGTACAACAACTTCTTCTTCCGAGAAGTTCAAACTCCTTCTATTGATACTGGCAAAATCCATTTTTAAATTTAGTAATTTCAATTTTCCACGTCACTATATAACAAAAAATGTGAGGTTATATGTTTTGTTGTACCCGAATCATGGAAAAAACACTGTTGTATGGCCCGACTTTCTCTTCTTTTATATATTTTTACAGTAATACGCCAGTGATCTTTGCATCTTAACCCGAGAGTTAACCCTCGGGGTAACTCGAGATATTTAACTCTACTTTATAAAACCGGGCATAAATAAATAATAACTTAACGCTAAGAACTGGTTAATAACATAGGTGGTTATTAACATTACCCATCACTGTTAAATCTTAATTTCTCAGTTTCTTACAGTGAAGTTTTAGACACTTGACATTGACAACATATTTTGTCTATGATTGACAAATGACAAGTATGACATTTACGAAACGCGGCAAATCGGCAAATATTTTTATGTTAGTAAATTTTAAGGTGAAGAGTTTTTGTTTGACGGCTTTCTTGATAAAATAAGAAAAAATTATGGGAATTTTGAATTTAACTAAACTTCTTGCCGATGTTGCTCCACAAGCATTGAAAGAAAATGAACTAAAAACGTATTTTGGTAAAAATATTATCAAAGGCAATAAACTACCATGACTAAAATGATTTTTTTTTCAGGAAGAAAAGTAGCTGTAGATGCTTCTATGTGCCTTTATCAGTTTTTAATTGCAGTACGAGCAGAAGGAGCTCAGTTAACTTCGGCCGATGGGGAAACCACATCACATCTTTTAGGTACAGACCCTTATTTTATTGACTAGTTTTGTACTAATCTCAAAGTACTAGTTTAAAAAATTTCGTAGGTACATTTTATCGAACTATACGCTTGATTGAAAATGGCATCAAACCAGTGTATGTATTTGATGGGAAACCTCCAGAAATGAAATCTGGAGAACTCAGCAAAAGACAGGAAAAGAGAGTTGAAGCTCAAAAGGCTCTGGATAAGGCTACAGAAGCTGGAGATACTGCAGACATGGATAAGTTCAATAGACGATTAGTAAAAGTTACCAAACAACATGCTTTAGAAGTTAAACAACTATTAAAAATTATGGGAGTACCATATGTTGATGCCCCTTGTGAAGCTGAAGCTCAATGTGCAGCAATGGTGAAAGCTGGTCATGTATATGCCACAGCTACAGAAGATATGGATGCATTGACATTTGGTTCAAAGGTAATCAATACTTATTAAATCTCAATATTTGATTAATAATAGTATATATTTAATCTGTTAATCTTTGTATAGGTATTATTAAGACACATGACCTTCAGTGAAGCAAGAAAAATGCCCATACAAGAAATTCATTTGGATAAAGTTTTAGAAGGCTTGGAGTTGAACCAAGATGAGGTTAGTATCATGTTGATTTTGTTGTTAGTCTTATGCTTCAATCATAAACAGACTATATGAATAACATGCTATACCAGGGGCTCCCAAACTTTTTCAGTTTGCAGCGCACTTACAGCTCTAGTTTTTTGTCAGGGCACCCCTACTCGCAATATGCATATATAGTTGTGTCCAACAAAGTGTTGCATATGTGTAATGTATAAAATATGTGCTTTGCTTGCAACTTGCCTACAGTAAAGTAGCAAAGCGCAAGCGTTGTACAACACTTTATTATTTAACACCATTGTAAATATATTGGCACTAGTTACAAGACACATGAATGAAAACAACTCCAATCCAACGCTTATACACTTATACAAGAATACATTATTATGATTGAAGAAAAAAAAATCAGTGTAATGGGTGAGCTTGGTGATTTTCACACATTTTCTCAAAGCAGGGATTAAGGCTTGACACTGCCACTCTCATTTCTTGCTCCATGTTGATCTTTGAACAATATTTGCTCTTTATCACAGCTACAGCTGAAAATCCAGCTTTCGCATAAATAGGATGTTGCAAAGGGGATTAGAATCCTCAAAGCTTTTAAACTTAGAGCCGGATATTCATTTTTGATGGATACCCAAAAGTACACCAAATCAGAAGAAGCGAATTTTGATTTAAGGCTGTTGTCGCAAGAGAGTTCAATAAGACTTTCTTCTTCTAGTGAAGTGAATTCTGGCGGAGATTGTGCATGGAAGGGATCTTGAATCCATGCAAATTTTTCGACATTTCCGTCTGTAAAGTATTTTGCAAACCATTCCGAGAGTTTCGAAAGGTGTTCGGTGAAAAGGGACAGCAAGTCTTGAGAGATAATTAGAGGCTGAGAATTTATGCAATTGTGGAAAACAATCTTGACCGCCATCTTCATTAATTTTTCTTAGGTAGATAGATAAATTTATTAATCTTTGTGTATTGTCAAATACAGAATACTAAGGTAAAAGTAGGTTAGACAGTAATAAACTTGATAAGAACATTAGTAGCAAACAATAAAATTACAAAACGGAGTAAAATTACGAGACTGATAAAGTATTGTTAAAATTTAAAGTAAAAGTAAATAGACAAAATTACAGAAATTAAGTGTTGTTTTTCCAGCCAATAAATTCGTTTAGAGAATAAAAACAATTTTCAGTTAAAAACAATTGTAAACTTTTCTTAAATTTGTTAAAATGTTTTATTTCTTTGATTAAGTCAGGTAGCAAGTTAAAAAACTGACCTCCTGCATACATTAGAGACTTTTTTAGTTGAAATCGATTTAGGTGGATATCACCTCTATTTCTCATGTTATAATTATGGACTTCTCTATTTATTTCAAACTTACTCTTATTAAGAAAAGTGTAGGTTAACAATTTAAAGAGACAAATACATGTGCAGGTCATGATGTCATTCTTCTTAAATGTATCTCTACAAGATTCGTTATACCTCAAGTTAAAAATTAGACAAATGAATCGTTTTTGAAGAATGAATATTCGCTCAAAATCTGTTGCTCGGTCCCACACATATTGCAGCTGATAGCAGAGTATATAAAAGCGTAATACAAGTTAAGTACAAACGACATTGATAAAAATTTGATTTTAGATTATTGAAAGCAAAGTAAAGTTTATTTAGTTTTTTACAAAGAGTCAATTTGATGGTTAAATTTTAGTTTGGAATCTAATTCCATTCCAAGAAATTTAGTGTGCTCTACCGACTCAAACTTAATATTGTTTAATGTAAAAATTAAGTTTTTGCCTTCCCTAAGAGAAGATGTGAATTGGATAAAAATGGTTTTACTTTCATTAATAATGAGGTGATTTTTTTGACACCAATGAATGAACTCAATCATGGTTATTTGTATTTTCCTACGTAATTCATCTAAACTGTCAGCTACGATTACAATCGTTGTGTCATCTGCATATATAAAAACGCGTCCATTTGTTATACTTAAGGGTAGGTGATTTATGTAGAGGGGAAATAAAAGTGGTCCTAATACTCCACCCTGTGGAGTTCCAATATAAGTACTAAACTCATCAGATAGCTCATCTTCAATCTGCACTTTGAGTGTTCTGCCTGACATGTATGAGTTGATTCACGATTGAATTGGTTCTCTAATGCCCATTGCTTCAAGTTTTATTGATAGGTAGGTGGGATTAATTTTGTCAAATGCATGGGTTAGGTCGAAAAATATTCCCACTAAATAATTTTTTTGATCGATATTCTCGTGGACATTATTGTATAAGGTCAATT
>CAJUYI010004765.1:1655-13356 GCA_910591695.1 Galerucella pusilla
ATATGATTTTTCCGCCTTTCTCAATTTTTTTAAATATCATTTTATATTATAGTTTATGTATTAAAGAGTACCTAACTACAGAGTAGAGATGGTGTACTTGAATTAAAATAACAATTTACTGATTTTTACCATTTTGCAAAAAACAGAGTGTTCTATAAATAAACGGTGACATTTATACAGTATAGGTCTTCAATGCCGTATAAGTTATTTCATTGATGACGTACCATGACGTCACTTTTATTTTTCCTCCCTAGGGAGTGAAAGTACGTTTCCGCCCTAGGGAGGAAAACTACGACTTTGCTCCATACAATGAGGCCATGAAAGGTATACTTTGGATAAAGGTAGGCGGAAATAAAATATTATGTCTTTGTAGCGTAGCGGTATACAGTTTTGGCTGCGAAATAAATGGATTGTAGGCTTCGGGTTCGAATCCTGGACACGGCGATAATTTTTTGATTTGTTGTGACATTTGTATATGGGTAATTTTTTTTGCGCGATCGATCTTTTTTGTTTATTTACAGCATCGGTTGTCAGGACGGTAGGTTGTGTTTACTGGTTTCTTAGTCTAACACGTCGGTACGTATAGTATGATCTTCAACGAGTGCAGAATGAGTAATATTATTCACGCGGATGGAGTTTCCAAAACGAGCGAGCGCAGGGACTGAGTTTTGGAATCATCCAAGTGAATAATAGCCATTCTACGCAAGTAAAAGACTATACTTTCTCCACGACTAAAAAAAACTTCCAATGAGGATCGAACCCTGATCGACCGCGCCAGTGTCAACCATTTTTATCACTAGGCTATAGAGCATATTATTTTTTTTTAAACTATTTTCAATCGAAGCCCTTACATTTATAAATGAAATTAATTTCTGGAGGCGTACATATTTTAAATCTTCACTTTCGCTACTGTTGTCCATTTTTTTCACTATATAATATGTAAAATTATGATTATATCATTATTTTGACGTTCCAAACTACGCGCTGTCAGAAGCGATTTGCGTTATTTGGCGTTTTAAAAGAGACGATTTGATTGATTCATTTTAATTCATCTTAGCGAGAATTCTGATTATAATAGAATGTGATTGGCTAACGAGAGTGAATTCTTTTTCATTATTCACTTGTGTGAAGAATTTATAAAATTATGCAGCTAAATATGTAAAAATAATTTGTGCGTTATTATTTAGTCGTGGAGAAAATTACTTACCGACGTCTTAGCCCTACACACACTTAAGTGGTCCAGAATAATATATTACTGCATTCATTACACAAGAGGAACAAAAAAAATGAGAAGATTTATATTTTTTTAATGAACAGAACCGAACAGAACAATATATGGTCATACGAAACAATATTATACTTGTGTAGTTGAGTTTCAAAAAAGTAACCAATGTATAATGCAAAAAAAACGTACTGATTATTACAGTAGACGTTCTCTATAATTAAAAATTTCATACAGGTATTATAATAAAGGTCTAGTCAAATATACCAAAAGTTCAGGAATTTCCCGGGTAAAAAATTTCTCGTCTCGTCTTGTATCGTTTCGCTTTTTCGGAAATCGAAGGCACATACTTATATCATTATTAACATTTATTTCATTTTGGTTTGGTATAGGAGTTTTAAAAAAAAAATTTATTCCATTAATTTACTTATAATTAAACTGGGTACTTTCATATAAAAAAAATGACAATTAAGTTGTCTTGGAAATATAATTAGAAAACATTGTTTTCTTAAGAACAATTTCCAATTGTCTTTCATTTTGCCATGCTTGAATAATTAATATCAATAATTGAGTTTTTTTCTCAATTGTATAGGAACAACTCAATTGTTTATCAACTTGACAATTTGCTTTCTACAAACTCCGGATATGGTACATACAATAGCCTTCTTGGTGTGCGTCATCGTTTGTGACGTATATCCGGGTTTTGGGTATGTCGCTTATTTCATTTGCTATTTTGACATAACATAGCCAACCTCAAATTTGATGAATAAAATCGTCAGGATCGTATTCAGCCAAATTCGAAAAGGCTATGGAATAATAAATAACTACCAGCTTCTTGTTCTAACTGAGAATACTTAAGAACTTTCAAAATGCTGATGTTTTTCCGTGTATATATGCATATTTTTGTATTATTCGAATAAATATAATAATAAGATTAATATTCACTTTTCATAAATAATACTTGACCGTAAACAACAAAGTACACTCCTGACGAGAACTGTCAGTGGGACAGTAGAGGGAGACGTAAGACACATTGCCAATGCGCTTGCGCATAATCTAAACATCAACTAATAAAAATTTTGTAAGTCAAATATTAGAGTTAACGTTTATAATACATTTGAACGGTTCATTACTGTGATATTTAGATTAGTATTGGTCACAGACCTTCCTTTTTCCATTTCTTCCTACGGAATGTGTTAGAAGGACATTAACAATAGATAAAGCACACCAAAAAGGCTATTGAATGAATACCATCATTTTATTTAAATTTGGATTTTTTATTGCAAATTTTTTTCTATCAAAAATCTTTTTTCAGATCTTCACAAAAATTGAATTCCTTTTTTGGGGGAAAATTGGAAAAAAGTCAGGAGCGTACAGGTTAAGTCGACCTAAAAATTTTCAATTTTCCGAGGTATAGGCATATATTAAAAAAAATATTTTAAACGCTAAAATTATTTAATCTTCCGAATTTTCTCCCATGCGAGTCTCCAGTCATGCGAGCCGCTTGTAAATTGTGCCAAGTGGATGTTAATTAGGTATTCCACAGATGTAAAAGATGGTAATTGATTGTACTAAGTAAAGTACGATACATAATAATTGATTTTACTGTTGTTTGCGGAAAAATTATTGGGAGGTAGTTACAACATATTTTTGAACAGATAACAAATTCTCAGGAGAACAGCTGCGATCCTAGCACCTTATAGGAGGAAAACACCATTCAATTTAGAATTTGTTGATAAGGACTTACACGTCTGAACTAGAAGGATTATCATATTTCCAGTTGGACATCCTATTCCATTTCCTTTTTTTATTGTCAACTGTATTAACTTATATAGAAAATATAGTAGCAAATAAAAAAAACGTGATTTTAGTGCTAATATAATCAGTCAATATAAAAGTAAAACAATGTCAACATGAAACGGTAAATTGCGATGACGTTATCATAAAGATAATTAAAAACATTTTTGAAAAGGTAAATATATATTTGCGACTTCAGAATAATTATTATAGTATAGCTTGTAACTAGTTTTTTGAATAAAAGTAATCCCATTAATGAAAATGAGTATTACCCCAATACAATTTTCAACGTTAGAGCTGCATTAATTTGATAATTTTTTACTGAATATAGTGACCAATCAAATTATTTAATTTCAAGTCCTGTGTCAAATTTCATCCAATCACCGATATATTACAGCGATAATACCCTACATGAGGTGTTTTCAGTTTGGTGTTTACTTTTTATTAAACATTAATTAAACGTCAAACTGACAACTGGATTGAAAATGTCGCGAAGATTAGGTATTGCATCCAACGATTCAATTAATTTACCAATTGTACTTTTCACAACTGTAGTTTTAAATAAAAATGAATTCTATTTGATTAAACCTAATAAAGTTTGTATTAAAAATTATTAAACATCAGATTGGCAATCAATTTTTTGAAAGCTACAAAGTAAAAAATTATCTTATCGAATACTCCTCAAAACTCTAGATTATATAAGCAATTGTCTCCATATTCGAAAACAATGAAAATATATAAATTATATAAAAAAAAGTCAAACAGTATCTTGTGAGTCATCCTGAAATATTAAATATAAGTAATTGTTTTCCGGGTTCCGAGGTGGGAAATCGACAATAGATGCCGTTCATGTAATGACACAAACGATAGAAAAATGTTACGAGTATGGAATAAATTTGCATATAAGTATTGTTTGTGGATTTTAAGCAAGCATTCGATAGTGTTAAGAGATATAAACTATTAGAGGAAATGCATAAAATGGGAATACCGAAAAAACTTATCAGGCTAACAAAAATGTCATTTAACAATTCGAAAACCAAAGTAATAACAGATGAGAGATACACAGAAGAAATTGCTACTGAAAAAGGTGTAAGACAGGGTGATGCACTATCAACCACGCTGTTCAATATAGCGTTAGACAAAGCGATTAAAGCGATAGCTCGGGGAACTATAATTTCTCAGAATATGACACAAATAATAGGATATGCAGACGACCTCGCTTTAATTGCAAGAAATAGAAACAGCCTGGATAAGATGCTATGCGATTTGGCTGGAGAAGCGAAAAGTAGAGGCTTGGAAATAAATGAAGAAAAAACTAAATACATGATAGTCAGCAGGGAAACAACAGAGAATATAAACGGAATAAGAATACACAATTACAAATTTAGAAAAGTAGAAAATTTTAAATATTTAGGTGTGATGATAAACGAGAAAAATGATAGAAAAGTGGAGATAGCAGAAAGAGTAAAAGCGGGAAATAAGGCGTACTAGAAGTACAATAAATTGATGAATGACAGACATTTAAGTAAAAACACCAAATTGAAATTGTACAGAGCTGCTATAAGACCAACAATGACATATGCCGCAGAGACTATGTGTTTGACAAGTAAAAACGAAGAAAACTTAAGGATAGCTGAGAGAAAAATATTAAGGAAAATTTTTGGCCCAGTGAAAACAGAAGAGGGAGAATTCTGAAAAATGATGAATCATGAAATTAGAGAAAAGATGGAAGGAAAAGATATCGTGAGGTTCATAAAAGCTCAAAGGTTAAAATGGTATGGACATGTAACTAGAAGGGAGCCATCAACAATAATAAGAAGAATAACAAACTGGACACCACAACTAAGCAGACTAAAAGGAAGACCGAAGACAAGATGGGAAGATCAAATTAGAGAAGATATATGAAAAATGAATATAAACAAATGGAAAATAGATATAAAGGACAGGAAAAAATGGAAGAAGATAACAGAAGAAGCAAAAACTCATAGTAATTTATGAAAGAAAATAAATAAGGAGAAAACAGCAGAGTGATTCACCGCAAAAAAATGAATCTGATGAGCCTAAATCAGCGGCCACCATTCCGACAGGAATGAATAGCCTATATATATAATTGTTTTCTGTGGTGAACACTCGATGTTATTAGAACTTTAGTTCTTTACGTTAGGTTGGAGCGAAGCGACAGGGGGTAATTCGCAAAAGATCTGACCGTAACATGACGTTACGTTACGTTGCTGCGTTATGTGCCTTGCTCTCTCTCTCGTTTACGAAGCAACGATTCATATGCTTCGGCCGATTGCCTTCGATTGCTGATAATCGATTGTTGATCATCTATTGTTGATAAGTAATCGATTATTCAATCGATCGTTGATTGATCAAAAATCATCGATTATTAATCAATTGATGATAATTGATAATAATCGATTGGAAATAATCGATTATATATGGATTGTTGAATAAAGTTTCATCCAGAGTAAAATAAATTCTTATATTAATATATGTGTATTTATTTATTGATTCAAAAAATTTGATTCTTACTTCGGTTCTTACCGTGTGTCCCGTGACACGTTCTTCAATTTTTTTATTTACTCATTCGATTTATATTTATTTATTTAATATTATTAGGGTCAACATTTATGATAATAATTAATAAATTTTGATAATTATTAATTTCGCATATTTGTTAAATGTACATTTAATTTTTTTATCCAATTCCGCTATCAAATGTGACACTTTAAGTCACTCCTTGACGTTAGGTGACGTCACATTTTTCATAACCTTTATATATCAGTTATGAAAAGTAGTTACGTAAAAACTTTACGTAACTGTTTCAGTTGCAACATAAACACCAAACTGAAAACACCACATGTAGGGTATTATCAGTAGTAATAACCCAAGGGCATTGATAATTGTTCGAAAAAATTTTATGACAGATGTCGAAAGCTTGTTGCTTGGAAACAGACCGACGCCGTAGGCGGAGGTCTGTTGCCTATAAGCAACAAGCTTGAGAAAGTTGTCATAAAATTTTTGAGCATTTATCAATGTCCGAGGGTTATTCGGATAGAAAATTTTTTGTTTCAGTATTACAACCAAATCGTGACATTTCGAAATATTAAATATTCGAAACTTCAAAATCGAAATAAATCAATATGTATCCATAGCAACGTGTGAAAATTGCCCATGGTCTGTTTTCAGTGTAATGTTGACATGATTGGCTGAGATTGTTCATATGATATAAAATGAGGAAATTTTATTGGTTTTTGGAATTGTCAAAAAATTTTCGCTGTAATAAAGCGGTGATTGGATGAAATTTGACACATGACTTGAAATTAAGTAATTTGATTGGTTACTATATTCAGTGAAAAATTATCATATTTATAAACATTGAAAACAACATTATTAAGGACACAGTTATTGAAAGTGAATCAATTTTTTTGGTGAAAACTTCATAGTTACAATACTTCTAACACCATTTGAATCCACTTTAATATCACCATTGTAATTGGAGATTTCATTAAATATTATAAAAGCGCGGAATTAGATAAAACGTTGTACGTAAACACGTTATGAAGAGAGCTACATTGTTCAACTCGCGTAATTTGCAAAACTCGCTGGCACTCGTTTTGGCAAATATTACGCTTGTTGAACAATATCGCTCTTTTCATAACTAGTTACGTAAATAACTATTTCTAATCGCTAATCATGATATAACTATTTTTTAGAACTTTGGTTCTCTAGGTTAGGTTGGAGCGAAGCGACAGGGGTAATTCGCAAAAGATCTGACCGTAACGTTACATTGCTGCGTTATGTGCCTTGAGCCTCTCTCTCTCTCTCCCTCTCTCTCGTTTACGAAGCAGCGGGTTTAAGTTTTACACAAAGGTTGATAATAAAATAGTATAATAATCGATTGTTGATAATCGATTAGGAGATATACCTTACAGTTACGCACGTCCGTTTTAAGCTAAAAAAAATGTTGGAAATATTTTAAATTAATCGATAGATTGAAGAAAAAAACCGAGGACAGAATTTTGTAACGGAATAATTCATCTACTACTCTACAACTACAACTTAATGATAATCGATTGTTAATATATCAATAATAATCGATTATAGATTGATTGATTATGATCAATCGTTGATCGATCAAAAATAATCGATTATTAATCAATTGATAATAATCGATTGTTGATCGATTGGAAACTATCGACTTTTAATCGATTGGAAATATTCGAATATTCATTGATTATATACAATCGGTTATTAATCGGTTGTTGATGAAGGATTGATGATAATCGATTATTAATCGATTGGAAATATTCGAATATTCATTGATTTCATACAATCGGTTATTAATCGGTTGTTGATTGAGTATTGATGATAATCGATTATCAATCGATTGATGTTAATCGATTATTTATGGATTGTTGATCATCGATTGCTGATAATCGATTATTATTCGATTGCTGATAATCGATTGATGATAATCGATTATTTAATCTATTGTTGATAATCGATCGTTCGTCGATCAAAAATCATCTATTATCAATCAATTGATGATAATTGATTGTTGATCGATTGGAAATAATCGATTATATATGGAATGTTGAATGAAGTTTCATCCAGAGTAAAATAGATTCTTATATTAATATATGTGTATTTATTTATTGATTCAAAAAATTTGATTATTGCTTGAAAGGAACTAAAGTTCTTACCGTGTGTCCCGTGACACGTTCTTCAATATTTTTTTTGGCTTTAAGGCATAGCCCATGCAGCCAGATACTAAGTTGGTGAAATGTTTGAACGTTTTGAACCTGTTTCAGACTGATATAACTATATAATATACAAATTCAAGTGCTAGATTAGCCTGTCAATACTGACAAGCATTTGGTTGCTTAGTGTAGTGTCAATCAGTGTCAACTTCTCAAGTATATTGTCAGGAGAACTCTGCCTTTAAAATTATAATTATGCCTTGGGTCGGTTTATACCAAATATACAAAAATCCGCCGAAAATAGAATAACTTGAGCAATCGTGATGGAACATTACAGATGCACCGTTTACGATTACGATCGCGATAAACAAAACAGGATTAGTGATCGAGATTAGCTTTTTAAATGCACCGTATTTGGATTGCTCAATCCTCTTATACAAACCGGCAACGTTGCACTTTTTGCTGCTGCTTCTGCGTGTTTTAAATTTGACGTTATGTTTGACGTTTAAATCCGCTACTCACTATTCGTTAATGCGTCGTTTCGTCGCAGTGTTTCACGAATTTTTGATTAGTGAGTATGACTCGCCGATGCGATTCGTTGTGCGGCGCTTCGCCTTGATGTCGGTATTTAGACGAATCATCAAAGGAAAAATTGAACGATGCGACAAAGTCGACGGAGCGACGAAGTTGACCCATTCGGTCTCCACGCGAATCATTCGTTGTTGTCAGTCGTCGTGTGTCTTCAAAATGGAATGGAATGACGATTTTATTTTTTTAATTATTCAAAAAACTCAATCGCATCCATGTTTATCAAACCCGAGCGACAAAAACAAAAAAAAATCGAAATAAAGTGCATGATGCTTTCAAAAGTATTGCTGAAGAAATGGGAACTGTAAACATCGACGAATTAAAAAAAAAGAAAGAAAGTCTTTTTCTCTTTTTTTTGAATTCAAAATGACTTCATAATAAGCTTGAGCTGCAGCAAGCAGAAGTAGGTCTTCTTCTTCCGAATTCATTTTTATAAATGGAAGCTTGTGATCACACTTCGCACAATGGAACGAAGTTTCATGCATCATCGAAGCGAAGTGAATCAACGCACAATGAGTAGGATGTAATGCGTCACTTCGTTCGAAGCGCGAATTAACGGAGTGAACCAACGAATCACATCAACGAATAGTGAGTAGCCGGCTTTAATCTAGGCCTTTATCCCTGGGCCTTCATGTTTGTTCAATCAGGTATTTTATACACGTGTTTAATAAAGGCATTCTAAGCGTTTAATAATCACTAGCGTCCCCATCAGTTTTTTAAAAGTGTTTTTGTTGGCTTTTTTCGCGGGTTTAAAGCAAAAAGAAGCTACAACACCAAATTTTTCGCCAGGCTAAAGCAATAACGTCCAAAATATCTTGGTAATCATCCAAAAAAATTTCGTCTTCTATTTCCATCTTCACCTTTCCAACAGAAAATATCAACAATATTTGGTGAAATTATCACGTGATCGTAGGGAAAATACTGTACATTACTCGTGCGAAAGTGATTTCTCACACTCGTGTGATTGTCGCACTCAGCTCATGCCTCGTGCTACAATATTTCCCACTCGTATGAAAAATGTCACTTTCCGCACACGTTATGTAATATATTATGTTTACATTGAAACATCAAAATTTTACTTTGAATTTGTCATTATTGACATCTGAAAGTGCCTCGAAGTTTATTGAAAAATGAACACAAACCGATTCAGTGCCATCATCCAAGGGAATATTGAGCATTTAATAATATTCCACTCCACAATTAATGAGAAAAATAATCTTCCTAAATACAACTCGTTCTCCAAATTTCATCACATAATCAATTTTTTATTTTCATCACTCAAAATATTAAATTTTGTATCTTCTGTAAGTTCCTTGTGGCATTACTTATTTTTTTTTCTTTCTCTTATGATTTGGGAATCAAACCACAATAATGTTTTTTTATTTTTTATTTCGACGTTTCGGTAGCGTTCCAGCTACCGTTGTCAAGATTAATTAGTAATGGAATAATTTTTGGTCCCTATCTGACACAACGAAAAAAATTTGACAGCTAGACAATCAATAATATTTTGAAGTTCAAGACTACAAAACTTTGTTGTCAAATTTTATTGAGGTCCATTCATAAGAGATCACATCTCTGGTAAAATGTGAAATAATAGTATATTCTTCAACGAGTGCAGAGTGATGGCTATTATTCACGCGGATGTAGTTTTTTGGAATCATCCAAGTGAATGATAGCTATTCTACACAAGTAAAAGACTATACTTTCTCCATGACTAAAAAGTAAAAAACTTCCAGTGAGGATCGAACCTCGATCGTCTGCGCCATAATCAACCACCACTAGGCTATATAGAGCATATGTATAAAAATCATATTTTTGATCGGAACCCTTACATTTACAAATGAAATTAGTTACGGGAGGCGTACACATTCACTGTCGCTACTGTTGTCAATTTTTTTCTCCCATACGTAAAATTATGATTTTATAATTATTTTGACGTTTCAAACGACGCGCTGTCAGAAACTATTGGCGTTCCTAGGTATTTGACGTTTTAAAAAGACGAATTGATTTATTCATTTTAATTCGTTTTAGCGTGAATTCTGATAATAATAGAATGTGATTGGCTAACGAGAGTGATTTCTTTTTATTATTCACTGGTGTGAAGAATTCATATCATTATGCAGCTAAGCGCGAAGCGGAGCGCGGTAATTTCTCGATAGCAATAATGTCACGTTTTTTGCTCGTAATACATACAACATTTTTTCTGCAATCACTTAATTGTAACTATTTGAAAAAAATATAAAATAGAATTGATAAAAAACATTCTTAATCTGTCAGTTTAAATATGTCAATTCAAATATGTTCCAAACTTTCATGTCTGTCACTGTCAATACAATTGTGTTTGTAGTATCGGTTGTTATGGGCAACGAGCATTTTGCATTTTTTACGCTCGGCGAGCGTAAAGTAACTCTCCTCAAGAAACGTCAACTTTTCATTTTCAATGGTAAGCGAAAAAGCCTACTTTCCAATGTAGGGTCTTGATAAAGGGCAGGGATGAGTTGCGCGCTGCGGTCATTTTCTACCTGAATACGAGTAAGAACACCAAAATTAGGAGCCGAATTGCACGCAACAAGATAAACACAAAATTAAGGAGATTAAAGAAATATGAAATAAATTGGATGGTAGAGGTATTTGTACATTTATTTCAGGAATAATAAGACACCTAACCTAAACTATTAGGGCAGTCCCGATAACAGAACATTTATTGGTTTGTTATTGTCTTAAAATTCTATTACAACAGATATCCTAATCATGGTATTTTGGTTTTTTCCTTATTTTATCAGTATAAGCATCCCTTTGCATTATCGTCAAAACTACGTATTCCGGGAATGCCGATAATCCCTTGACGGTTACTACCCTTTATTGAATAAGGTAAAATTTTAACTATTCGCAACTCACCTATGCCGTTGATAAATACTCAAAATTCTGTCATGGAGTTCCTTCAAGCGTGTTGCCCAAGGATAATAGTCTGCAGCCTTGGGCTATTATCAATCAGCACGCTTTTAGCATTCTCTATGACAAAATTATCTCGGTATTATCAAGACCCTAGGGGTATTACTACCGATAATCGGGCTACCGTCAAAAGACATTTATAGACCATTTATAGACATTTCCAAATATGATTTTCAATGCCCCTGTAGCATCGATTAGCAGGTTTGGGTCTTGATCAATAGCATTATTCTACTTGTTTTTCACACTAAACTCTGTAGTGAAAACGGCTTCCATTTAAAATAATGTAGCCTATACGTGTCATGGGCTACCGGTCTTCCACTAACGTCATCATCGGTTGATTATGAATTCATTATCTTTGCAAATATAAATTGTAACATAACTAAATGCCACCAATTATACTGACACCAACATAAAAGCGTATGCTTTTCAACTGTTT
>CAJUYI010004766.1:2249-17485 GCA_910591695.1 Galerucella pusilla
GGCCTGACCAACAGCCAGTTTGACGAGCAAAACGCGAACAGGAACGACCTGGCTCTATCGGATGAGATGGGAAATGGTGGAAGGTTCTTTCTAGAAGGATGGATCCTGGAAGAAACGTTCTCAGTGCGGGAAGAATTTCCCAACATATACAAGGAAGAGTTATGGTGGAAGGTACTGTATCCAGAAGAAGAACGAACAAATAAATCCAAGGCACCATGCATTAAAAGTAAAATTCAAGCACAGCGGCTTGCAATTGCATGGTTAGGCCATGCTCGTGGTATGGATGACGAAAGGTGTGTATGTGAAGAAAATGCTTCTTGGAGGTGAAGGAGGTGAGAAGAAAGGGGACGACTTAGGAAGAAATGGATGGGTGCTGTTAAAGAATTAAATGGAGAAATATAACAAAAAAAGTAGAAGATATGGGCCTGTGGGGCCTGATACACTGTTTTATGTATATTACTCTACATTCCTCACCTTCTCAAACAACTCTTGATCAACTCCAATCCGCACATCTCCTTCGTGGTTATAAATCACCCAGAATCCGTATTTTGTTGATGTGAATACGACAGTGTGTCCAATTTGTTGTATATCAAAGTCATTTTGTGTTTCGGCCAATTGTACTGCTTGATTGAGTGTATAAGTGTATCCATCGAAGTCGATAGTTAAGTCTGGATGAATAACAAACTGTTCCCAATCTTGTTGGATGATGAGTTCCTTCGAACAGAATGCTGTGCATGTTTTTTTCACTGAAATCAACAATAGTTATTTACAAAACGTGTTTGAGAAGAGGAATTTTTGGTGTGAGCATTTTGTTTGCAGATAGTGATGCATTTAAAACGAGTACGAAAAGTTCCTTCCCAAAAAAGTTGGGTACAATGTTATTTGAAACGAATAATTTGAAATTTAAATATAAATTCTTGATCCGGCATACTTTGGGCAGTCAAATATAGTATATTCTATTATTTCATTGGTCTGCTAGTATATTTTACACATCTGGTCGATTTTTATTATGTAAGGATTTATTCACATAAAGGTATAAATAGATGTGCTTACATGATATTTCCCAATTGTCGTATTCCTTATCTCTGACCAAAACATGATTGCAAATGTCATATGAGTATTCGACGTTGTCAAAAGTGCGGAAGATTTTTCCGTTAACCTTGCAAACTGGATCCGGTTTGGGTACAGCTTCGCAATGGAATGTTGGACAGAAGCTATCGGGGTCATCAAGTACTGGAATCAATTGATCTGGACATGATTCTTCAGGACAAAACTCTAGCGCTTTCAACGCGCTCTCATCTTCACGTTCTGGAAAACTGGGCACGCAAATGTAGGTTTTGCAAACTTTTTCTGTTTCCGCTTTTTCCACTTTCGCTGGTTGAGGCAAATTCCATTTTTTTGATTCTAAAACAAAAAATATTTTTCCAGAGAGGCGCGATAGGCGTATAGGCTTCTGTGGGGCTGGTCAGTGGCGTTCCGTATTTTAAGATTTTGGTCACATCACCTATGACCCTCACCTATAAAATTAACCACGAGCCACCACTAAAAAAGAGAAGAAGAACACCCAGGTGACTACTGGATAGAAGTGGGATATTCTAAAATTCCTTCAGGAAATGTGTAGAGAAACTGCTAGATTGTGAGTCTTTTGTCATGAAATAATTGAAAAAGGGAGCGCAATAAATCTGTGTTGTATGTTAGGACATGATTGTGAATCTATTAATGTGAAACTATTGATGTGAATACCCACTTGGATACTTCATCAGCTTATATACATCTGCCCTAGGTCAACTATCCTTTTACGTGACCTCTTACTCTTTAAGGTCTCAGTGAATGTTGCCCCAGTATATATAAATACATCCTACTTACCTATTTTTGATTTTTGCGGTACTTTTCTACCCCCTTTTCTACCAGAACTTTTGGTATTACTGTTTCTTATCATTGGCGACAAGTATTTATTCTTAGATTTCTTGCTAGTTTGCTTCAGAACCTTCTTTAATCCAGGAGGGCATACGATTGTCCGGCAAACTTCCTCTAAAAATGCAAATTTATAGACGGTTCAAATATTAAACTCAATACTGTTCTTCCAAGAAAAACTGTATAGAAAGTAATACCTGCATGTGTAGTAGTTTGCTGTGTTGTAGTAGTTGTTGGAAGCTTAGTGGTAGTCGAGGAATATATTTCTTCTTCACTTGGTATTACTTCAGTTACGTATACTTCTTCAGTAGTTGACCGGATTTCTTCAGTAGTAGATGCTGCACAGTCAACTTCATCATCAGGACAATCTTCAACGCCATTGCACCACAACGTAGAGTTGATACAAATGTTACTTGTCGGACATAAAGTAGTTCCTTCTTGACATGGTTGGCAGTTACAGGCGCATGTCGCAGTGACGGTACTTTGTAGGCCCTTAAATTGAAAATATTTTACGAAACTGTTCATTTGAAAGTACAATAATTAAAATTATAATAAAACTAACCTCTGAACAAGGCTCGCATTTTTTTGGCGTACAATGTTCGACACCTCCAAGTTTACAAACACATTCTGAACAATCTTCTTTTTCAAAAATACCACCAATTGGATATCTGGAAATAAAAAAATCATATAATCATATAAGTACTCTTACTGGAATGAAATGGTACTTTTGTGAACCAGTCTAAGCTACCTTAGTGGTTGTTTTTGTACCCACAGCTCAAATGAATTAATAGTTTTATTATTTACCTCAAAATACCAACAAGACAAGGACAATCAGATCGAGAAACACATTTTTCTCCGTCCCAATATTGTGTTTGGAAACATTTACAAATATCCAGTTCTAAATCCTTCTGAACAACTCCAGGACAATAGTTACATTCATATGCAACAGTAGTTGTGGTAGATTCTGTAGTAGACTCGGTAGCTTGAAAAGAAAACAAAATATGAGTTTTATAAGACTCAGTGCCGGATTTAAGTATATTTTTTATGAGTGTAGGCCACTTTATTTCCGCCGCCCCATGTACATACCTTTCTAAAATAAAAATTCTCCATTTGTAGTTAAGGGGCCTCCTTCACTACAAATGGAAAATTATTATTTAAATAAACGAATGAAAGTTGAATAAACGAATGAATTAATCATTAAGAAAGAGAGCGTAAAAAAGAAACAAGATATACAATTTTACGGGCCTTTTCAATAGCAAAATCATCTATAATATCATCATAGTTTTTGGTGTTCATTATCCCCGCTTCTATGTAGAGAAGAGCCAGAGAATTAATTTTTTTCTTGATACAATGAAGACCTTTAATAAAACAGGAAAAACTCCTTTCCCACAAACAATTTGTAGTCGGAGTGGAAAGTGCAATGCGGAGAGCTATATCCAAGTTAGGGTAAACATTAGACAGAGATTGATTCCTCAAAAAAGTTGGGAGACTGAGTTTGATCCAGGCTTCACTGTACACAAAGAAAATGTGACTCTGAAAATGCACACATTCTTGAATCAAATCATCCTCTAAATCATTGGTATAATATTTCACGAGACGCTGGGCTTTTTTTGTGACGCTTTGTGATGAAAGTTTAGTCATTTTTGTTGAAAATGAAAATTTTTCTTCAAAGTTTAAGTAAGCATTATGCCATTTCTGTATTTCAGCTCTCAGTCTATCAAGAATGACCAAAAAGGTGTTCACTTTAATATAATCTCTGGAGCCGGAGGGTATTTCAGGTTCTTCATTCGTTGTTTCATCGGTCATTTTTTTTCTTGTAGGTTGTCTCTTTATTTCACTTTGATATTGCTTAAGTGTCGTCATCTCAATAGGGTACAAGCATAAATTTTGCTATTGGTGGGAATTGACGCTTTATCAGGTCTCCTAACACTTTGCATGCCTAATTTTTCAAAAAAATATAAACTTTACTTTTAAAACGACTTTAAAAATCATAAAATTTGAAAGTCCATCAAAACGCGCTTTACGTCATAAAGATGGCTGCCCCATGCAGTGACGACATTTGTTTACGTTCTCATTCGTGTATCACGCTCTGAGTTCTTGTGACCTAATTTGTTTCTGGAAGCTTTAAAAATGGATAAAGCCGAAAAAAAACTTTGGATTCCAAGTATTGCATTGTTTCATAGTGTAATCAACGTCTATTAAAACTCAAAACAAAATATTTGTTACTTTAACTGGTGGCGCAAGCAAAAATACACTTAAGGGTCATCTACCAAATTCGACCTTGCACAATTATGCTTTGTATATTTTGTTGTTTCCCTACGTCCTCACGTTTAAGTTCACATAACGAAAATTTTATTAGAAATATGAAAGCTCCGCAACATGAAGGTAGCCAAGCGGTCCATTTTTATCCGATATTTTAGTGGTAGCAACCGAATTTCAATAAGGAATTGTACGGTCATAAGTAATTTGAGGATTCTGAGATTTTTATATAGAATTCATAAAGCTTCAAATTAGACCCCTTATAAATTAGTTTTTCCATTCAGTCCATATTTAATTCTTTACAAGGGCTTAAACTTTGCTTAATATGTGTATTTTTCATATTTTTTTTCAACAAAATTTGGTTAGCATTTCAAAGTTTTTATTCAATGAGAACTCTAAGTTCAACATTAATCTACATGATATATTTTTTTCTTAATTTTCAATACATCCATTACTTCAAAATTCTTTGCCAAAAATACTTCGAAATTCGCTACCGATAGATTCCCCTTAAGAGAAGGGCATTATGGTTGCAAGCTATGCGTCGAAACAAAGACAATATTTCGACAAATACTACTACTTTTGTTTGTGAAGACCATGTAAGTACCTACTTCTATGCTGGTAATTTTTATTCTTAAATAGTTTGAGGTTATGTACCTATATGTCTAGGAATCAACCACTAAAACATTATTTTCTCACGACCACACATCGAAATATGGTTGGTATATATTATATATAATACATAGTTCAAATCGTACTTACGATAATGCTTAACTCCTCTTATTTTCTCTGCATTAAAGCAGCTGTTTAACTTAATAAATTCGGCAGCATAATAATGAGTCTACTTTGGGCAAGTTATCAGTTTGTGCTTTTACAAAACCTTCGCTAGCCATATCTTTACTCACAAAATATGAAAGAATCGTTACTGAACACTGAACTAGTAAATAAAATATTTTCTTCTATTAAAATATCCTCGGAAATATCGAATATTTATGACCACTTTCCACTTTATGTTGACTTTTATAATAAAAAAAAGCACACACAAACACGTCATGGTCTCAAAAATGATATTTTTACGTCGATGAAGCAATTAATAGTTGATTAAAATACAATATAAACACAAAACTACACAGAACCTAATGCAATACTGGCCGTATTGACAAAAGTAAACAAACATGAGATATGACATCACACGTATCATCGGTAGCGTTCGGAAATCCTCGGGTGTTGGTCGGAAAGTGCATTGAAATTTGAATTTTATTTTAAAATTTTGAAGTAATTCCCAATGGAAACTGGTTTATTTCCTATTATTAGTAATTTTTGATACCAACTTTACTATTATAAATTAATATCTAAGCAAATTATGATATATGCGTGTACCCAATTGCTTTTTCTTCGAAATAATCAAAGTTTTCTCATTCTACTATTGTAAACTCTACTAGAGTTTTTCAAGTTTCAAGTTTTTCTAATTTGATGCGAATTCCCTATGCCTCATTTCGCGGGACCGGTTTCTCTGTACTGTCATTTTCTGAAATCAAGTGACCGTCCTCTGAAATCTGCCGCCCCTAGGCCGCGGTCTATAAACCGTACACTAACTACCGGTAGTTAGTGTACAGCCTATTCATAAATCCAGGACTGATAAGACTATAAAGTCATAATGAAATACTTACGATAAGGTAAGTAACAACCGCGAACTTCGACTCTTAGTTGAATATTTTTTTTCCATTTCTTGGGAATAATCTTTAAATATTGTGCTCTAATAGGTAATTCGAACGTATTTATTTGTGGTAAATCAGATTCGTAATTTCCGGGGAATATTCTTTCCTTTTGTTCGTACAAAATCGGATTCCAATTTGTTCCATCATGAGAATATTCCACTGTATAACTTTCCACCCATCCGTCTGGACCTCCTTTCGTTTCTATACCCGTCAGTTCTCTGGGCTCCAAGAAATTAAACTGAAAAAAAAATAATATACAGTTTCTGACAATTTTTTAACAATTTTCAATAATTTCTTACCACAACAGATTCAGTGGGTGAGTTAAGAAGTGGCTGCCAAGCAGAATTACTACTGAGTTTGAGGTCAGCCTTGTCGTGCTGAGGATTTTTAGAAGAACTAACTGTTATCTGAGACAGAGACATCTTACTGTTATCCAAACCAAGTGGATCATTGCAACGTTTAGGAGCTGCTGTTGTTGATACCTGAAAAAACAACAAGATGCAGCATAGAGGGAATAGGGAGTTGCAAATAATTCAAAACTTACAATAATTGTTGTAGTTTTAATAGTAGAAGAAGCTAAAGCTACTTCAGCACATCCAATAAGTTCCACCCTAAGAGAAATTCCATTATTCCATGTTTTTGGGTTGATACGTAATTTTGAAGCTTCTATAGGTTCATCAAAGTATTGTTTCACTTCAGTTGTTGCATCAGTAGAGCCTCTAAAAATCTAAAACAAAATAATTTAATAAAAAGATATAAAACATTGTTCCGTAACTTACCTTCGGTTCATTGCTATTTTTGTCAAAAATATAATAGAAATTATATCCATCTGGACTGTATAAGACTCTGTAACTTGTCACATATTCATCATATAACGGACTTCCTTTAACAATAACTCCATATACAGGTTCTTGTTTGCCTAAATCAATTTCCAGATATTGATCTTCATCTGTGTCTTCTGGTGCCCAACTTCCTCCTGATTGAAAAAAAAAAATGTTTCATTTATCACCGTATTAAAAATGGGAAGTTATTTACCGGAAGTTTCACTAACTTCGCTGTTCAGTCTTGCATTGCTGGGTGAGAAAATATCTGCCAAAACACTGCTGGCTGTAAAAGCATCATCTGGTAAAGGCGGGTTGCCTTCGATGAGTGATGTTAGTCTAAGAAATAATAGAAAATTAATTATTAGGTTCAGATGCATCTACAAGATCATTGTTTACCTGTCTTTAGCACATTTTTCAGGAGGTGTGACAGATGGTGTTGGATAAGGGGTTGTTTTAGTAACCAACACCTTACCGTGAGAAACAGTTGGTTGGTATTTGTTGGTAAATGCCCCTTCTATTTCCGTGGGGGCAGAAGCACTGCTAGGTTTCTTACTAGTGTGAACAGTAGTTGCAACTTTCTTGCTACTAGGAGTTTCCTCCTCTTCAGTTATTTCTGTAGGCGCAGAAGCACTTGTAGGTTTCTTGCTGTAATGGATAGTAGTAGCAACTTTTTTGGTACTAGGAATTTCCTCCACTTCAGTTAATTCTGTAGGCGCAGAAGCACTTGTAGGTTTCTTGCTATAATGCATAGTAGTAGCAGCTTTCTTGGTACTATGAATTTCCTCCTCTTCAGTTAATTCTGTGGGTGCAGAACCACTGGTAGGCTTCTTGCTATAATGGATAGTAGTAGCCACTTTCTTGGTACTAGGAATTTCCTCAACTTCAGTTAACTCGGTAGGAGCAGAAGCACTTGTAGGCTTTTTTCGAGCATAAGTAGTGGATGATACTGCTTTTGTGCTTGTAGTTTCTTCTACAGTTGTGCAAGTATTTTCTTGACAGGTAACAGCATTGTTAATACATTGACATTTTTTACAATCTTCTTTATCTTCGAATACTTTACCAGGCTGAAAGTTAATGGAATAAAATAATTTGTTTGAGACTAGCAATATCATTTTACCTTCATTGGTTTACCTTCTTTATTAACACACATACACATAGCAGTATTTACGCATGTATTTTCATTCAACCAAGCAGATCCTGCAGGGCAATTTCTATCTCTAATAGTTGAAACACATCCGGCTTCGCATGTAGTTGTTCCTTTACACAAACCTTGTTTTTTAACTAAAAAGTCATAGTAGCGACAGAGTTGTTTACACTTTATGGCACATTTATCATACACAGTACCAGGAGCACATGTTGCTGTAAAAAAATAACATAAAATCATTTATTTAAAGTGAATTGCACAAATTATACTTACGTATTTGTTCGCCGCCATATTCAGTAATACCTGAAAATAACAAGTCGATATTAGTTTTCGACAAAAAACTATCTTTATAGCACTCTACTTACATGACGGTTTGACTTCTTCAACGCTATTTGGCCAGTCACAAGTTTTTTTAATCGGATGGTAAAGAGTACCTTCAGCGCAAGTCATTCTAACCCATTTATTTCCACGTAAATCTGAAGTGCAAACATAGTAAACTGAACAATCTTTTAAATCTTCTTTTACGTCACTCAAGAAGCAAGATGGCTCCCCAGTAACAACCTGTATCGGCATCTGTGTAGTTGTTGTTGCTTCTATAACGGGAAAAAGCGATTATTTAATGCCTTGCCAATGTGTAACGTGTATACTCACCACATTGACACTTAACACGCACTTCAAAGTCCGGACACTCCTTGTTCTTTCCAGATGACTTACAAATAAGACCTTTTTCCAGAGAACATTCTACGTCTAAGCCAGTTTCTTTGGCAGGAATGTGATCTTTTACAGTACGACATTCTATATCGACCATCATGTCTTTGTTACATTTTGCTGAATCTTTCAATTGGGCCTAGAACAGAAAGAAACATTTTTTTATTGAATACAAGGTTTTAGCAAGAAGCTATTGGACCCAAGTCTAAACCAAGACACAAAAGAATGCAATGATGAGACTAGGCAAGGTGCAAAGACTTGCTTGTCTCAATATTGCAGGGAGCATGAGAAGCACGCCAACGGCAGCACTAGAAGCCTTATTTGGCATCATAAGATATGAAAACATACTATATGGCCACTAAACTTCTCCCCAGTCCCAAATATGAGGTAGAAATACCTCACAGAAAGGACTGGCCAGACCCAAGCAGATTGAAGTTTCCCCGAGAAGAGACCTGGTACACAGACTGGGGAAGGGTCAGGAGCAGGAGTGTATAGTGAAATGAGAAACACAAGATGCTCCTTCTCACTAGGAGAACATACCGCCACATACAGCCGCAAGGTAACACTCAGACTGGTAGAAGAATGCCAGAAAGAACTAAATGAACTAGCAGACCACATTAAAGTTAGACTAGTGTGGGTGCCGGGACATAACGGTATTTCTGGAAATGAACAAGCTGATGAATTTGCGAGAAGAGGTTCAGAAACAGCATATGTTGGACCAGAACCAGCTCTTGGGACCACAAAGAAGGTAGTCCGAGGGCAAATACAAAAATGGGTACAAAGTCAACATAGACTTCAACGGAGGAACACTCCAAAGCAGGTACACAGTAAAGGTGACACATGTGTAAAACGGGCCGAAGAACTACTGAATACCAGTAGGAATAAGCTAAGAATTATTACAGGTTATCTAACGGGTCAAACTCCGGTAAAAGATCACCTGCATAAAATAAGGTTATATAACGGGGACCTCAGCTGCAGACATTGTGGCATGGAGACCGAGAACGTAACCCATATCTTATCTGACATTGAGGCACTGGACTCGAGGAGACAAACAATCTTCGGTGAAGCCAATGTGCCACCTGAAGTATATGGCACATCCAATGGACCTATATCGTCTACTCGAAGGTACTGGGATAACTGGATGGGTGGACTAAATGTGGGAGTAGAGTACAATAAGCCAATAGGCTGCAGTGCTCCCGGTATCAGAACGGCTTCCAAAACACTCAAAAAAACAAGACAAAATACGTTCCTTGTTACTTATAAAATCGTTCTTCGTAGCGTTTGTTACTTACCAGCACTAATGAAGAAGGTACAGGTTCTTTTTCTTCTTTTCTTATTTGTTCCTTTTGTGTTGTAACTTCTTGGTTAATCCACGCAGTCCAGCCAGCGTCACATTGAAGTTCTTGCTCCATAGCAAGAGTAGTTAAAGTGGTAGGTATTGTTGTAGACGTACAAGGCTTTCCACTGTAAATTTAATTTAATAAAAAGCTGTACAACGAGCTAAGCAGTAACTACCAACCTGCACTTCTTTTCTTCTCTAGAACAGTAACAAGTGTGACAATCATCTTCTTCCATTTTGTCACCTTCGTAATAGGTAATTCCATCGATAACTAGACAAGTAGGTCGGCATTTTTCCACAGGAACACATTCGTTGTGAGATACATTTCTGTATACGTAACCGGTAGGACAACGTTTAGGAGCACATCCTTCTATACAACTATCTTCACCGCAAGTTTTAGAGTATTTTTTGTTGGTAAGTAGATTGTCGCAAGTTTCTTCTGGACATGTTGAAATGCACGGATTGTACGTAGTGCATCTTTCATCGCACTGCATAGCTGCAAATGTGTATAGTTTCATAAATGATATAGAATAATACTTTTCAAAAACTTACGACAGAATTCAGGTGTTCTCCACTTGATGGCAACTCCTCTGTTGTTACATTCTTGAGCGTAGGCTGCTAAAGCTGTACACATACATTCACAATCGCCACCTTGATCGCAAGCACAACTATCGAAGATGCATTTTTCGAAGAAGTAGTTTACGGGAACTTCAGAGTGGCAGGCAGCGAACGTTTGTGTTTTCAACACTCCACATTCTTTGGTGGCCCATACTTTACGGTCCGGCCTGAGAGAACAAGTGTCCTGGAAGAGTACCATATAATTACGTGATTTACATTAATAACGCTAATGGTTTTACCTTAATTTCTGGTGCTTCGCTGCAATATGATTGGAGTCTCCAAGAGTCACCGAAGATCTTAGCAGATACTTCAGCTAGACCTCCTGATGGTGTTTGGAAATCATCGATTTCATCGTCGTTGTAGTTACCACATAAACCTTTAGTCTGGAATGTAATGATAAGTATTGATTAAAGTTGACTTTCAAAAGGTTTTGTCTAAATTTAAATACAAGAACATCACCTTTTCCAAAAAAAAATTAAACCAATTTTAATAGTCTTACCTGCCCTCTCCATCTTGGATCCAGTCTCACGTAAACTCTGGTTCCTCTGTCCCAATGAATCACCAAGCCTAAATCTGGAGCTTCGACGATAACAAACAAACTTTTTTCCCTGATAGTTATATGCTTGAACGCCTTAAGACCTGGCACAGGCTTATCTTTTTCCAAAGTAAGAATATCCGAGCCATCTCCTGAAGTAACTTTCAAAGTTACCGATTTAAAGCAAGCTGTACCCAAAGTACCACAAGGTACATTCTGAAAATATAATTCATCTTTGTTTAGTAAAAAACTCTGATTGAATAAAAATTACACTTAGTCCATTGAAAAGTTACATTTTTGTTGATATCTCTGTCAGAAGAGGCAATTTTATTTTTTAGATATCAAGGAGGTCTTAGTGTAAAGTTAATCAAGTTTGTGGAGTCTAAACCCTTCTCCCACAGTGGCCATCTTGGAGTATTATATTTGCAAGAGAAAATGAGCGAATCATTTTTTTCCTCCATAAAAACCATTTGCACTCTTTTTTCCAAGATGGTGGCCGTGGGACAAGCTTGATTTTACCTTACACTAACTTTCTGATATTTAAAAAATACAATAGGGTACACGCATATTTCATATTTTGCTTGGATATTAATTTATAATAGTAAATATGATATCAAAAATTACTAATAATAGGAAATAAACCAGTTTCCATTGGAAATTACTCCCAAATTTTAAAATAAAGTTCAAATTTCAATGCACTTTCCGACCACAAACCGAGGATTTCCGAACGCTACCGATGATACGTGTGATGTCATATCTCTTGTGTTTACTTATGTCAATATGGCCGGTATTGCTTAAGGTTATGTGTAGTTGTGTGTTTATATTGTATTTTAATCAACTATTAATTGCTTCATCGACGTAAAAATATCGTTTATATGTTTGTTTGAGACCATTACGTGTTTGTGTGTGCTTTTTTTATTTATAAAAGTCAACGTAAAGTGGAAAGTGGTCATAAATATTCGATATTTCCGAGGATATTTTAAAACTTTCGGAAGAATATATTTTATTTGCTAGTACAGTGTTCAGTGACGATTCTTTTATATTTTGTGAGTAAAGATATGACTAGCAAACTGATAACTTGCCCAAAGTAGACTCATTTATGCTGCTTGAAGTTATGAAGTCAAACAGCTGCTTTAATGCAGAGGAAATAAGAGGAGTTAAAGCATTATCGTAAGTACGATTTAAACTATGTCTTATTTATATAATATATACCAACCATATTTCGATGTGCGGTCGTAAGAAAATGATGTTTTTTATGGTTGATTCCTAGACATATAGGTACATAACCACAAACTATTTAAGAATGAAAATTACCAGCATAGAAGTAGGTACTTATATTTAAATGGTCTTCACAAACAAGAGTAATGCCATTCTCTTAAGTGTATTTTTGCTTGCGCCACCAGGTAAAGTAACAAATATTTTGTCTGCAGTTTAAATAAACGATGATTTACACACTGGAACAATGCAATACTTGGAATACAAAGTTTTTTTTTCGGCTTTATCCCTTTTTTAAGCTTTCAGAAACAAATTAGGTTACATTAACTCAGAGCGTGATACACGAATAAGAACGTAAACAAATGACGTCACACCATGGGGCAGCCATCTTTATGACGTAAAGCGCGTTTTGGCGGACTTTCAAATTTTATGTTTTTAAAGTCGTTTTAAAAGTAAAGTTTATATTTTTTTGAAAAAATAGGCATGCAAAGTGTTAGGAGACCTGATAAAGCGTCAATTCCCACCAATAGCAAAATTTATGCTTGTACCCTATTGCGTCCTGTATGTAGCATTTCAATGGACTAACTCACTTACTTGTACTGAAACGTGGAAAGAATTTGAATTCAAACTTCCTTTGGCAAAAACGTAATCACATTCTCCCTGGTAATCAAAGCGCTTTCCATCGAAAGTTTTATAATGCGAATCTCCCCATGCGCTACATTCAGCTGCACATTGTCGATCGGTGCAACTCCATTTTCCATTCTTACAAGAGCTGCGTAAAAATATTGTTTCAACTGCAATTCTCTAGAATCCCCCTTATTTATTCCTCTCATAAATACTTACCAAGTATTACACCCACTTTGGACGACAGAACCTTCTTTATAACTTTTACTAGCGTGATGACAAGGACATTCAGTAGGTTTCACACAACGCTGAGTTGTCGTGTCCAAAACGTATCCTTTTTTACATTGACATCCCGAGTGACAAATGGCAGGAGAATATTCAGGTGGAGAATGCATATTCTGAAAAATGCAAACTAAATAGTATTAAGGTCAAATGGTAGAATATTGTTTATGTTTACCTTGCAAGTCACTGGTTCAACTGCTTCACAAGTTGTGAATTCCATATTAATAGAACCATTGCATTTATTTTGTACCAAATCTGAGCTGGGATACATTTTTATTTCGGTTTCATCTGCTTCATAACACTTCCACACTGCGTTGTCACAAGTACTGAAAGAAGCAATAATAATAATTTTATTTGCGCAAAATAATTAAACCTGTAACTAAGCTCACCATAGTTCAGGAGCTTTTGAAGCCGGTCTGATCTCCATATAACCAGGTGGAAAATCAGTTCCACGATATTGACAATGGCATTGTCCAATTGGAATACATTCACCGTTATCATTTAGCGTTTGCCCTTCGGGGCAGTTACATCCTTCAACACATTGGGGCTTGCAATATTCATCTTCTGATATATCTGTACAGGTTCTGGTGCAGGAGTTACCGCAGACTTGGTATTTTTGACCACCTGGACAATGAACACCGCATTCACGGACGTCTGATCTCCAGTCTACTTTGATTCCTTGCCGGGAACATTCGCTGGCGTAGCTGGCCATTATTGGACAAAGGCATTTGGAAACCTAGGAATAAGTGAGTTATTTACCAAGTGCAGACGTATAAGGGAGGAGGAAATGTTATTAGACGATATTTTTTTCTCCTTAATACAGACAGCAATTTTTTTTTAATAACTAAGAATGTAAAGCTGCAGCAAAAAGGTCAAAATTTTTCCTACACGTGTCGGAAAATTATGGTCAAGGTGTCATTTGATTTGGCATCGCATCTAGAAACTTTTTGAAACATTTGGGGTAACGCTTGCAGCAATTACCAAAGTTATAAACAACGAAAAGGGGTTTTGGTTTTTTGCGAATATCTCAAAAAATGATCAAAATTTTTTAAATTTGAAAAAAAATTCATAAAGAGGAAGAAATTTCCTAGAAAAGGTCTGACCTTCTGGAACTACAGGACTAATATTAATAGTTTTGCCAGAGGGTTTAAAATACGGCCGAAAACTTATTAAATATGCAAATTAAGAACTGAAAAAATTCTGGCACCTACGAGATAAATAAACTTTCGTTTTAAAGCATATTCGTGTGAATTTGGGCATTATTTATTCTTCTTGTGTGCTTTTCAAGTGGATTTGAGGTTCTTTTGACTTATTTCGAGAACCGTTGACCGTTTCGGGCTGTATTTACGTGAAATCGAGAGTATTTGGATGAAATAAGGTCGAAAAGTGTGTTGTCCTATCGTTTTAGACAGTTTTCAGCGTTCATTCGAGTTTTGGTTTATATTTGACTTGAATAGAATGGAAAATGGTCCATTTGCAAGCTAACTTTCGATTTAAAGCATATTCGAGTGAATTTGGGCATTATTTAGTCTTCTTGTGTGCTTTTCAAGTGGATTTGAGGTTTTTTTGACTCATTTCGAGAACCGTTGACCGTTTCGGGCTGTATTTACGTGAAATCGAGAGTATTTGGATGGAATAAGGTCGAATTGTGTGTTTTCCTATCGTTTTAGACTGTTTTCAGCGTTATTTCGAGTTTTGGTTTGTATTTGACTTAAATAGAATGGAAAACGGTCCATTTGCATGCTAACTTTCGATTTAAAGCATATTCGAGTTAATTTGTGCATCATTTAGTCTCCTCGTGTGCTTTTTAAATGCAATTGAGGATTTTTGCCAAATGAAAATTTTTATCCCTATTTTTCAGTTTCATTAAGGTCCGAGCTTATTCATGCGAAAGTCGTATTTTCCACCCTCTAAAAATCATTAATATTGGTCCTACAGTTCCGGGAGGTGGAATTTTTTTCAGGAAATTTCTTCCTTTTTTTGAATCTCATTTAAAATTCCAAAAATTTTAATTTTTTTTTTCCCCTTCGGAGCCGTCCTTTCGCCGGTACCACCTCAG
>CAJUYI010004767.1:4620-17485 GCA_910591695.1 Galerucella pusilla
CCAGGAGCACAAATTGAGTGGATAAAAACACGCCTTAGTAGCCACAGATCCCTTCTTTCACCCGCACTTTGAATTATTAAAAAATATTGATTTTCACTTGAGTTATTAAAAAATTAGTAATTTACTTGGGAACGTCAAGTCCTCAGAGCGTGCTCTCTATAAGCCGGCCTGGAGCTCAATTTTGGGTAGGCGTTCGGGCCATTTATCTCGAAAACTATCTAATTTTTCGAAAAAATGCTAGGGATCATTTTTGTGGGTACGGAGCTGCTCTTTATTTTTCGCCTGAACAAAAATTCTCCAGTGGTCAAATCTCGGCAGATATCGCGGGAAAACGGATTTTCTGGAATTTCAGAGCCAGTTTCCCACCCTTCCACAATGGTCAGGTACCTGACATTTTGGAAATTTAATGTGCCTACCATAACCTGCAAATTAAAAAAAAATTGCTCTTGCTGGACCAATTGCCCATGTTGACACCTCCATACAAAGAGTTTACTGTATAAGGCCGACAAGAAACTCTCGCCCAGGCTGTTGAAGCTGGGTAAGAGAAATTTGAAGACCTGGTAACTGGAACTGGACACTGCAGCAGGAGGAAGCATCTACACAATGTGGGCAAAGTTAGTGAACCTGTGTGCAGAAAATGTGAACTCTATAATGAAACACCTACTCTCATACTCTGCTTCTGTGAAAACTTACAACCACTGACAATCCTCGCAGTCAAACTAATGGTCTGTATAGAAGACACCAAGCTTCTGGAATTGAAGTAGATAACATGGAAAATGGTGAAAAGATTCAGTTCAAGTGCCTGATGGGCTCTTGAGCACAACTTAAACGTATGAAAATCAATAATTGTATCCCTGGGTGTATCATAAATAATGCCATTCTATTCAAAAAGAAATTAAAAGTATTCCTTTTGGAACAGGCGAGTCGACATTTCTGTCATATTGCATTAGTGGTGTCATTAATTATCACAACCAAAGTTTTCAAATATTGAAATTTTAGAATTTTAATTTCGAATTCTAATCTGATTCTAATCATATAATGTTATCAGGGAGGTAATATCATGTCTAATACTATCTATAATCATAGGTCGAGGTCATAGGTATTATATCTGTGAATTCAAAAGTATTTCAATTTTTGGAATCGGTTGAAATGGTTTTGAATTTGTAAAGTGAATGAAGTGTTTTGTATAATTTATTTTGAACAGTTGTGATAGAAAGTAAATTCTTGAATCTCAACATCATACCACAATTTCATCACAATGTCAGCTGAATAAAGTAACGAAAATAATTGAGGTTATTTCTGAATCTATATTTAGGATATTAAAGTTTTTTGAGTACTTCAAAACGTTCATTCATGCAAAATTCAGTTGACAAATACTGAAAACACTATTTGAAGATTAAATAGGTACACCACTTCAGTGGTATTTTACACTCTTTCCGAAATAAGAGGTGATTTGGTATTTTTCATATCTACTTCACGTACTTTTTATAAAGGCGTCGTAAAAATGCCTAGTAACTGAAATTATTTTGGTAAATATCCAAGTTTTCCGTATGTATGTGTTGGAAATAAGTGAATGTAGATTGCTGATCAATATAAGGAAGCATTCAGAACAATTCGGTAGAAAAAATTAATGTTCAAAATTATTTAGACATTCCTAGGGCCCTTTCTTTAAATTTAATGCAATTGAAACTGTGCCAATTTGAGTTCAGGAGCATAAATGCTAAGTACGGTCTACATAATTAAAACTATAAAATTGCGCGAACCAACTTATCAGAGGTTTCCAAGGCAGATCACTTGAAATATAAATCAACCGACAGTTTCAATTTACCGCCCAGAAATGACATTAAAAAAGCCAAGCTTTAAATCAAGGTCATGAAAATTTGACCCCAAAAGATCAAAGAGCCGCCGTCAAGTTGCGTTTCTGTATAGTTAAGGTGTTCTGTGCTTAAGGAATACTTATGGAGCGAGCAAACTAGTCTTTTTAAAACGGTGTAAACGAGCATTATACACTTCCAAATCGCATGTATATTGACAGAGTTCGTTTTTCTATAATCTATAAATCTATAGTTATATTTTCATCACTCGTACAAGTCGTACAGTGTATTAAAATTTTCTTAACTTAAAATAATAACATACCTGATGTTCTATTTTGAATAAAGTGACCTAGATAAACAAACGGAGATTATTTATGAAAATGTTTTTCCGATAAAAGCCGTGTTATCGACTAGCACGACTATTTCTTACAAAAGCAATGTATTTAATGTTTAATTATTCCTTGATCCCCACAGTATGATAATTTACCAAATTCAGTATTGGGGCGGTGTGCAACTATATATGATACAATATCAAAGAAATGAACGACAGAAAGACAAACTGAATCTCTTTAAAGATTTTAATTGCTCTTATCGCTTTTATTAAGTCAATGAAATAATGGTAGCTTGGTAAATACATTTAAATGTCGTCCTTAAGTAAGATAACTTTGATTAAAGTAAATATTTTTGAGTGGTTTAAGTTTATTTCTTATTGCGTGAAATTATAATGATTTTAATAGCAATCAAATAAATACAAGGTCATGGACAAGGGTACAACCATCAACCGATCTGTATGTATAATGTTTTACTGTACCTACTGGTCCGTATATACACATAGATTCAAAAGTTTTGCATCACCCTAAATCTCCGAAAAAAAAAATTTGCTCATTATAAATGGATCAGAGATTAATCAAATAATTAGTTTCAATAAAAAAAACGTGTAGGTATATATGTTAGGTTAGGATGTCAAAAATTTTTATTATCCAATAATAAACTTGCTTTAAACATAAAAAGTATTCTTAGATATTAAATAAATTAAGTACAAATTGATTCTTTTTAAAGAAAAGGTTCATTGAGAACCTGCATGAGAACTTTCAATAAAGAATATTTCCACCTCTAGAATTTATGCAAGCTTGGAGTCGCCTGCCCATGCTGTTTACCAAATGATTGATATTCTGTTGAGGAATATTTCGCCGTTCTTCTTGGGCCGCATGAACAAGCTCTTGTACACTCCTGGGTGGATTTCTACGTGCTGCCACTGCCCTGGCAAGCATGTCCCAAGCATGTTCTATGGGATTCATGTCAGGAGATAGGGCAGGCCAGTTCAAACGATTGATCCCTTCAGTTCCAAGATACTCATTTACAGCTCTGGTCCGATGAGGTCGGGCGTAATCGTCCATAAAAACGAAGGAATTGCCAACAGTTGCGCGCCATAGTCTCACGTGAGGATGTAGAATCTCTCTGAGATACCTATCACCAGTCATCGTTCCCTCCACATGAATTAATTATGTGCGATCATTTAACATGATACCAGCCCAAAACAAAGCACTTCTTCCTCTGAAGGGCGGCACGGGGCGAGCATGGGCAAGCTGAGCAACTCTCGTTGGATCCCGCCACACACGTATTCGATGGCTATCTTGTATCAAACAAATCCTTGTCTCGTCGGAAAAAAACACCGAATTCCAAAATTCTTCATCAGGCAAGGCCGCGTGTTCTTGAGCCCACTGTAGTCGGCGAACTCTGTGCCCAGGTTGTAGTCTGGGCACTCAAACAAGCACCTCAAACCTGTCGCAAGTATTCGTCTTCGTAATGTCGAGATCGATACTCGAACTCCCAACGCATGTCTCATATCTCTTTGGAGTGCTGGTATAGCCATGGTCGGGTTTCTTCGGATAGTTAAGTGGATATAGCGCCTTCTACCGCTCCTAGGTCTATCACGAAGAGAATTGGTCTGGAGATACCGGTTCCATACACGAGACACATCACTTTGCCAAACGCCAACTCTGTTTGCCACGAACTTTTGAGAATGACCTTCTTCAACTAAAGCCACTATTCTTGCACGGTTAATCTTACTTATGACTTGACGATTCATATTTGCATTTAAAATCGTAAAAATCAACTGCCTTGAATGTTAAAATGATCGCACTAAAAATGTTATCTTACAAAAAAAACTGTAAACATCTGTATATTGCAAAAAATATGGAACATATTGAACATTGATAAACAAGCCAACAAAAAATTGTTAGCGCAAAAAAAAACCTTCGCATCCGAAGAAAGTGAATGAACTGAACAGAAAATTGAAAAATATTGTTTCAAATGTCTTTGGAAGTTGTAGAAGCGCCAAAACAGATATAAAGTAATATTGACAAATATACAGTGTGAAATAGCCAAATGCCAAAGATGGCGCTGTTTTCGTAAACGACTAAATTTTCACGATGATAGCACAGATGAAATTAAGATTTTGTTTGAGTTGTTTGTCAATTCTTCGCTCATTGTTTGGTGTTGTTTGTAATTGTAAGCACGTGTTTATTTGTATTGAATTATGTTATTTTGTTATTGTGTTTTTGACTACTTATAATCATAAAATGGGACCTGTTTGTTGTTGTTGTTGTTGAGCATTAACAGAGTAGCCCAAACGTTAATTATATTAAATATTCCATTATATTTGTTTTAACAATAAACTAAATCAAAATAACTATTTTAAATTTTATTTGAAAGATTTACAGGCATTATTTTCCTGCGGATGAAAGAATAAAAAAATTGTGGCTTTGAAGAATTAATAATCCTACATTATTCAACCAGACCAAAAATATTTTAAGAGGAAAAGCAGTTTGCAGTACTTATATATTAATTTTGAAGATATTTGTGAAAAAGGAAATAAACTTAGAACCTTTCCACTTTATATATTCACCTGGTAAGCTTTTTGTGTTATATTATTAGAATTAGGGAAAGGATAAGCCTGGCATTTTTTGCAGTTGTTCAAAAAAACAACGAATTCCATAGTTGACATATGCTACCGCTATATTGAATAACAATTTAAAAAAAAATTGTTGAAAAATACTGACATAACTCCATTGTTGTCACTGTTTTGTAGTGATCATTTGGAGAAGCATAAAACTTTTATAGATAATATCTGTAAATATTATAGTTTCTATTTTACCTAAAGTATATTACCAATTTGTTAAATGGAAAATATAAAGATCAGAATCCTTTACATAAAATGGAATTTGCTAAACATTACAAAATATACGAAAGTAGCTGATCTCTGTGACGCAAATTTTTATTATTTGTGTGTTTATCGATCAAATAAAATGTGTTCTTTTAATATCTTGTTTTATTTGTAAACCATTAGAAGACAGAAATAAAAATTTTAGATAATTGGTATTTTACCACTTAGTAATAATAATAGTAATATGGCTTTATTGTTCATATGTATACAAATAACATGAACAATGAGAGGCTACAAGTACTTTGGTATATTAAGATTACAATATATCTGTCTGTAAGATTTTGAAGGGTGGGTGGCCCCACAGCACTTAGGCCGCAATTGGCCCATTGTGCATCCTTCTGAGGTTCAGACTTCCTTCTAGCTCGTCATCCAGCCTACTTGTTTGAAGTAGGCGATAACGTCGCCGGAAGTAAGCTCCCTTATGCTGCTTTGTGTTAGCCTGTAGGTACTCGCCGAACACAGAAAACCTAAATTGAGAGAGTGTCGGACATTCACAAAGAATGTGTTCGACAGTCTCATCTTCCTGTTCACATCCTCTACAAAGTGAAGGGTTAGACAGACCCAGTCTGTAGAGGTGTTTTCGTTGGTGGTAGTGACTGGTCAGAATACCTGTGGCTGTCCGAAGGTTCTGTCTGTTCATAGTTACGTATTTTTTGGCTACTTTCCTGTCCGGATACTGCAGCAGTTCCTTGGCAAGCCTGCAACCTTCTGCATCGTCCCATCTACCCTTAAACTTTTCAAGGGAGTGTTCTTTTATTAGGTCCATCATAGCTGACGCCGACAGACCAATGAAAGTGCCAGGTCCCAAGAGTTTTTGGGAGGCTGCTTTCCTGGCTAGTGAGTCGGCAATGTAGTTACCTTTCGATTTACTGTGGCCCTAGAGTGACTTCGTTGTTGCTACAGGCATCGATCAGGGACAGGTGACACTCCAGTACTAAGCCTGATATGATACATGGTCTGTTTAGGGCTAGTAGTGCTTGTCTACTATCCGTAAGGGTGTGAATTTTATTACCTGTGCTTCTTTTTGGTAATCTCTTTTGCGGCGATGTAGATAGCAGTGAGCTCTGTTTGAGCAACGCTAACATTACAGCCCATCGCCCATTTAATGTTTAGATTCAGAGATCTGGAGTAAATTCCACATCCTGAGCCCATATTGGTTTTAGAGCCATCCGTGAAGATGCGGATTGCGGATTACAATATATATTCTGAACTTAAACAAAAAGTTAGATAGGTACATTATTAGTAATGAAAACACATATTAAAGTTTTCCCTGGGTTGGATGCCTATGCTGTTATTCATTAATTATAAATGATCGTAATTTTATTGCATTTTTCGTGAAGGTTAATAATTTAACAAGCACGAGACGCTCAGTAGATGACAACATAACGTCTAGGTCATCCGACAGTCCTTGACGTTGAATCATATCTTCGTATTTTACCACTTCAAAGTATTTTCTAATAAAAAAGCACAAAGGGGCCGAAAACCTGAAAATGTTATTTTGGACAAAATGAGGATTTTGAAATAAATGGGTATAAGTTTTAAATTTGCCGCCATTAAAATTGACAGATTTCTGCTTAACTATCTTTATCTACCCGGACGGTATTTTTGTGTAGATACTGTGGAGATTCCATCACAGTAAGTACACTAGAAGCAAATCGAATTATCAGGGTTGTTAAAATATATTATGAATAAAATAACAGAAAGACCATAAGTGAACTTTCACCGTCCTAACATAAGAAATGCCGTAGGGGTGAACTCAAATGTAGCAGCTTTCTTTCGTGACTCAGCTCAACGAATACATCTCCTCATCAGAGAAAAAATGCAAGCTCATCTTTCAAAGAAAAAACAGAATATATTCAAAAAAATGTGTGAAACCAGATAGGTGAAAGACGAAATAAGCGGCTTTGACATTTTTGGACGAAATGCCAATTTTTTAAAGGTACATTTACATTCAATTACGCGCGTGCTTAATCTCTTGCTTAATTGACATTTCACATAATGATCATTTACATTGGTTCTAAATTTTTTGAGTTGGATACCTTTAAAAATCAAAATAATGGACGAGAATAAGATTAAAAGTTTAGTATTATGCTCTCTAGCATCTATCGTAATAACGTTACATAAAAAACCGCCCAAAAATTGTGTGAGAAAGAAAATTCGCAAAAAGAAGGTTTTGGGTACTAGACATTTATTTAGCAATAAACTTCTTCCCCATACTGCAGATGAAGTGCCAACATTTTTTATTTGTGATTAAGCTTTTCCTCTTCAAAGGAATTTAATGAGACAAAAATTATCATAACAACATCTTAACAATCATAACATAACCTTAAAATTTTAAATGAAATTGTCTTTCTGCTTGCATTTGTCAAGCAGAAGAACAAGCCCGCTCAAGCTTAAGCAAAAGTGAAATTTTCAATGTAAATGGATACATGGAGACGTCATATGTCAAGCGAGCAAATTTTAAGCTTAAGCACGCGCGTAATTGAATGTAAATGTACCTTAAAGATAATTTTTGCCAAACTTCGTGTTCCATCCTTATTGACCCAATTAACACCTCTGTACGCACCACTACAGTGGCGTAACCACAAGGCAGCGCTTCGCTTTCATTCACCGGCGCCCCAGCTTCTTTTAAAAATAATTTATAACTGACTAAATAACTTAATTACTTTTATTATATTCATGTATATAACAATAAAGTAAGTTTTAAAAATAACAAGACAACATCGCGACCTAGATTTATTTCTAAATTTACCATTATTTCCAAATTTATGTCTCTGATGATTTTGTAACGAGTTTTCATGGACACCACAAACTGTTTTTTAATGCGTTTCCGTCAATTTGTTCTCATTTATTTTTGGATATGTTTTTAGGAAAAAAATGATATATAATGCTGCCCAAATATCAATACCTACTATGTGTGAAAAAACTTCAAAATACAATAAATGTGATACTTAAATAAACTCTCAAAAAGTGCTTTATTAGACCTGTTACTTATTATCACATATTCTAAATAGTAAAAAAATGCACCATTTAACGATGTCACCCCCAGCCCCCGTCCTTTATCTCTGGCTACGCCACTGCTCCACGATCCCGCAAGTATGCTGAATAAAAATGTTTTTTATAGTTTTTCAAAAAAATTATCATAAAATACGAGAAACTTGTGCTCTTAACCATTAGTTAACAGAAATAATACTTGTTTGTTTAACGTTCAAAATTATCTTGGTTAAAACAATCCTTATATCCACTTTCTATATGAAAAAAATCAACTAACCATAATAAAACATGTGAAATATTTAAGGATTGACTCACACTTTTCCCTATGATGAAGAAAATAAATAAACATTATGTGTTACCTACTTAGAGAAAATAATAAAAAAGTACCTACTTTTTTTTCTTCTCCCTGTACCTTAGCTTCCATAATATCAACATAGATTCGGAACTTTATACAAACTAATCAAAAAATATTTGAAAACAATTTATTTATCTTACGATACGAGTACGAACATCGCGTCTTAAGACATTATACTTTTCCTGTTAAGAACCAGTGTGTACTGAATGGTACTGAACAGAACAGAATCTCATGATATACCTATTGATATATTATTTTATTCGGTTGATTCGCCCACTCTTGTGCGATAAAGCATGGGAGAAATAGGTACAGGTTGAGTATGCTTTAAACATTAAACATATTTTTTTTAAATGTCACCAAAACTATTGAAGAGTAAACCATAGTAATAACATTTTTGGAGTCTTTTAACAAATGTGACTAATAATTAAAAAAAATAACAATTATCATATATTATTTAATTAATTGTAAATATCTAATTGCATTGGATAATTATTGAGTATTTATTATTACATATCCAATTTTGTGTTCCTCGTTGTGACATCTATTAGCAACAAAACAAACTACGTCATTATGTATTTTAATTTAAAGTATTATTACAGTTTCCTGTAATATTGTCGTATTTAATAATGCGTGTTACCAGTAGATATCCAAGACTGTGATTCTAACGCTTTATAATGTTTTGAAAATATTTTTCCAAAACAGGCAGTGGCGGCGCCAGCTTTTTCTTTTCGGTTTTGCGATACCCGGCACAAAAATTTGGAGGGTGGGCAGTAAAAATTTGGTTTATTTCGGTTTATACAGATATCCGCGTACCTAATTTAAATATTTCAGATTTGTAAAATTTCAACTAGTATCAATAAATGGGATAAAAAACACTCTGGCACTATTTTAAAGTTTATTTTACACAGGAACACATTATTTGCAAAACGTTAGACGGTTAGACATTAAAAAAGAGCTATCTTTCTATTGTTATGTTTAGTGGCAAACAAATCTACAACTACATCCAAATCCAATGTTTTAATAATATTTTTTTTGACATACAAAATTCCTAAATCGGTGAGCCTCCCTTGTGACATTGTGGTCCTTAAATAATCTTTAATTTTTTTTAAGCCACTAAACGATCTCTCACAACCAGTGGCGGATTTACCAGCAGGCTGAGTAGGCTCGAGCCTAGGGCGGCAGATTTTGGGGGCGGCAAATTTGGAGAACGACTTTTTTTACCTCATAGAAATCAAAAAGATTTCTCTATAATGGTTTTCTGATGTCTTACAGATAGAAGTCTGCAACGAATTTTGTCGATGACTTTTCTCTCTTACCTGTCATTGCACATTCCGAAAGTAGCAAACTTCCATATTCTAGAGTAAAACAGCTACATCTCCGCCCCTCAACCAGTAATCGGCCTCTCGCCTCTGCGCCCTTTACCCACACTTTTTATGAGTGAAAAGAGCGAAATTGTAAAAAATATACCCCTCTTATTCCCACTAACAACCCATACATGCCAGTCTTATCACTGGTTGGAGGCTACGAACTGGACGCTTTGTATATAATTTTTCGATTTTTATTCGAATATAATTAATAATTTACTGGAATACTCCTTTACATCACCCATACATGATTGAGCTTCGATTAGCTCAAAAATATACCGAAAAACTATTTTACGTGCAATTACAACGAAATTGTTGCATTGTAAGAATAATGTACCTATGATATGACAATTGTTGAGGCAAGGGCGGCAAAAACTATTCAGCCTATACCTTGAAAATTTGTAAATCCTTCACTGCTCACAAATGGCACTTGAAGAGAGTACGGTTATTGTAATTCTACACAATTTATTGAGTTCCTGCAAGATTAGAGACGGTCTTTATTTTAACATTATGATTAATTTCATACCTTTCAATGGTTTTTGGTAGTAACTTTAATTCCGTTTCGACGGATGCCAAGTCACATCCGTAATGTATAGCTAATGGAGTTAATTGCTCTAAATTTAAAATAATATTACTTGATGGGTTTAAAACACTAAATTATTTTAGAACACTATTATTTTCTTCAAATCTCCGACAAAGTTCCGAAGTGATTCGATCAATAACAGGATAATACAATTTAGGTGACTATCTTTATAGCTGAGTACACATGACTAGAAAGTCAAGAAAACATATTTGTATTCTGTGTAAAATTTAATTTTTAAAAATCGCAGAGCGCTTTCGGCTGTAAGGCCATCTTCAGTGCTATATTCGTCAGGTATTTGTTACAAGAAACTTTTCGACAACACATTGACGTCACAAATTAAAATATCTTAAGATAACATTAAATTAAAAATAATCCCCTGATTAGGGGAACAAGTAAAATAAAATAATATAGATATTTTACTTATTCAGTTTTTGTATAGCTCAAAACACAGACATATAAAAAACAAAGCTCAAAATAATATTTCTTATAGTACGGTCCAATATTGAAAGCGATGGTTTAAGTTTTCTTTTATTCTATTCATGAGCCTTGCTATTATTTTTCTCCATTTAACAGATTGGGCAGACGGTTGGGCGAGAACAATTTAGGTTGGGCGCTCGCCCAACCGCGCCCACCCCTGGCGCCGCCACTAAAAACAGGGGAACTATAAGCTATGATGAAGCAATTATTCTCGAGTCGAGCGGACAACATGTTATGTATGTCACTTCTAATTGCAATCCAGAAAGGTTGCTTTTAAATATCTTGTAGATATACCAACCCCGCCGTTTGACTGTGAAGTTTAATTTAATATACGTCGATGCCTATAGCGCGAGAAGTAGTTATTTCTGCTCTGCTTAGTTGAACGTTGAACGGTCACTGTTTTTGTGCTCTTGTACGTCCACTACGAACTTGCAGGTACATTTCCTGCTTCAGAGTTTAGACGTATCAATAATAATTCTCAGAAAAGATAAATAAAAAACAATTTGATAACAGTATATTTTACATATATTCGAGTGTATAATACGAAGACGTACGTATCACTTATTTTTGGTAACTGTCATTTTTATATCAATACAGGACTTTCCATTATCATGATCAATTTTCAATTTCACTATTGTGGTGCCTACGAGTATTCCAACTTTATTTTTGTACGTACCCATGCTTATTAGTTTTTGACCATTGATACAATAGTTTTTCTGAAACAAAATCAAAGCAATCAGGGGCGTATATACGGTAGGGGTTTTGGGGGCTGGAACCCCCCTGGAAAATACAATTAAGGTACAATAATTTTTTATTAGCATACTGCCTTCAATAAAGCTTTCCCCTTCTAAGCTTATCAGTTAACAAAACCATAAGCCCTCCCATGAAATAAAACAATTGTAGCAAGATCCCCTCTCATTAACTCAACATGGCAACTACGCCTTTTCGGCAAAACAACCATTGAACTGTCAACTGTCAGTAAGAGCAGAGCTGCAGGGAAATTACTCTCACCGCGGGGAAATTTAGTAGTAAAAGGGAAAAATCTTCTTAATACCTCTGAAACAGGGAATTTCAGCCTTTAAATAAATAAAATGATTTACTAATTGGTTGATTGATTTTTTGTAAAGCCCTACAGTAATAAGAGTTTTTAAGATTGAGTGGAAACAGAATGAGTGAAGAAGTGTTAAACAGCAAAGAATCAAGTTGTTACAACTTTAAAGTTACTAATAATATTATGATAAATTCACATATTGATTCCTGCGTAAGAGTAATTTGTTAATAAGTCCTAAAGCCCATCACTCCGACATTATTTATATTGTCAACCTGTTATATTGGCGCCCAACGTGGGGCTTCTAAAATATTCAATTCAAAGGATTTAGCAAACATCAAGCAAGTAGGTATTAGTATGTAAGTATATGATTACTTACAGCAGCAACTGGACATTTCTTTGGCAATCCGTAAGACTCAATCATCTGTTGCGCAACAGCCATACTTTTCGCATTAGCAAAGAGGGTACACATGTCAATTTCACCGGTTATGGTAGGCATCGGAGACTTGGTTATTTCATAAGTTGCCTAAAATAGCTTAACAGATGTCTAATTATTATATTTCAAAGACTGGTGACTTACCTTGGCAGTCTTCATAGGTTTTTTAAAGGCCAAACATCCGTTTAATACCAAATTACAATTCGGATCGAACGTAAAATTCATATTTTTAGGTTGTATCAGAGAATCGTCCATGCATAGCTTGGGGTAGTCCATTTTCAAGCTGTAACCATTCTACAAAAGCGAAAATACACATAGATTCAAAAGTTTTGCATCACCTTCTTCGAATGCGAAGGAATTTTTTTGCGCTAACAATTTTTTATTGACTTGATTATCAATGTTTACCATTTCAATATGTTCCATATTTTTTGCAATATACAGATGTTTACAGTTTTTTTTGTAAGATAACATTTTTATTGCGATCATTTCAACATTCAAGACATTTTATTTTTACGATTTTAAGTGCAAACATGAATCGTCAAGTCATAAGTGTGATTGACCGTGCAAG
>CAJUYI010004768.1:0-17480 GCA_910591695.1 Galerucella pusilla
TTTTGGACATAATTTTTTGTCCTCTTCCTCTTAGCCGATTAATCAAACACGATAACATCCCTAACAATTGCGTTTTTACACTTTTAACTTATTTTAGTGTCCCGCTAATATACACTAGGGATGAGGTTACTTGGAAACGGTCCATCGATAATTACCAGAAAAACACAACGTAACCTAACCCAATACTTTTAAAGCGTCAAAAATTACAAAATGAATATTTTGTTCTCTCTGACAGCGCTGAGGAAATAAAGCGTCCATGGTTGCTGCTGCCTCTGATGCTCAACCTTTGAGAGTTAGCAAAACGGCAGCATCCCGTCAGAACCACACAGTTTTGAAGAATTATTGTTTTTTCTCAATAAGTCCGCTGTAAACTTTGAATGTTCTATTATGTTGTCTTCTTTGTTTTGGTTCATTAGTTTACCATTTCATGGTACTTACTAATGATATTGACGTTCCTAGTACTCATGAGTTTATTTTTCCGGATTATATCTTTCACGTATCCTGATCTCATCTAAAATTTCATAAGTGAAGTAATAAAAACCCACGAAAGAATGAACCGGTAGAAACGCCATCCACATGACTCTCGAAGATATGCCAAAAAGACGGTACCGAGAACATGTGTGAGAAGAAGTGGTCAGTTTAGTGAGACGTCGGTGGAGTGAAACGCCTACCTCATGCTGATCATGGATAGAATCCCGCACAATCTGGGACTCCTTCCCAGAAGTCTTATTGAACACCCCCCTTCCCCCTCCCAAAAAGGTATATTGATGTTAGTAAGTAATCTTTATTTAGCTCCAAGCTAATTACAAACAACTAATTATATTTATATACAATATACAAAAGAAAATAACTTAAAACTAAAATGTCCCATCTCTAAGGAATAAACTCACATTTTTATTGAATATGTACACATTTTTACTGTTTTTAATATCAGTTGGTAGCGAATTGTAAAGTCGAAGCCCATTAGAGAACAGTGATTTCATGAGAAATGATTTACTTGTAAATTCTACATTATAATGTTGGTTTGTACGTAATAATCGACCTAGATTCTAGTAGATCAGTTAGGTACTGAGGTAATTTTTCATTAATTATCTTGTAAATCAACACCAGGTTAGCTTTTTCAACATTTTGTTGGACTGACAACCAATTCAATTGTCTAAACATATTTTCAATAGGAACGCGCCTACCACATTTGAGTAATATTCTCATACATTTGTTTTGCAATATCTGCAGACGAGTTAGTTGTTCTTTGGAGCATGAAATGATGTGCCAGTAATTGAAATGAGGAAGAATTATAGAATTGTATACTAATTTTTTTGATCATTCAGATAACTCTCTTGCAATTCTCCCAAAAAATCCAATTTTTTTGCCTAACTTTTTACATAAATAATCCGCAACCATGTCAAAAGTAAACTGAGGGTCAATAATGACACCTAAATATTTCATTATCTTTACTCTTTCGATCTTAATATTATTTAACACGATCTTATGATTTTGTGCAATAAATCTAGAACAATTGTTTTTAGAACCAATAACCATATATGTATTTGGTTTTATCAGCATTTAGTTTCAATTTAGAAGCACATAACCAATCGTACAAAAGCTGCAGCTCATTATTTAATACAGTTGTAATTTGGTCATAATCACTGCTAACAACAGTTATAAGTGTATCATCGGCAAATAAATGTACAAAACACTTTTTAAAAACATGACATAGATCATTAGGTAACATATATGATGAATAGTAATTAATGGTCCTAACACACTACCTTGCGGTACACCGTAACAACTTTCCACTTTACTAGAGCAAATGTTATTAATCCTCGTTACGTGATGACGATTTGTTAAAAAGTTTTCAAGTAGTGTTAATGCCGATGATGTTATGCCATAAATTCTCAATTTATCAATAAGTTGCTTCCGATTTATAGTTTCAAACGCCCGCTTTAAATCTACAAACACACTTAGCACTTACTACTTTATTTTCATTTATCTCCCCTCTCCACCTCGAACACACAAATTGTATCGAAGTTTCACAAGAATGATGATTCCGAAATCCAGACTGTCCCTTGTAGAGTAGAGTAGAGTAGGTTAATGAAACCATTATTGTTAAAGCTCTTGCTAGATATCTTTGCCGTTAGATATTTGAATGTCACAATTTGTTCCACAGTTCGGTTATATATTGAGAGTTTTTAATGTACAAAAATTATTAAATATGGTATTATACCAAGAAAGAAACAACGAGAAAACCTCTCCAAAATTCAATGCATTACAGGATCAATGAAAACAAGCTCAACGGCAGCCAAGGAAGTGATTCTCAACCTACTGCTTATGTCGGTGGAAAGTGTGGCAGAAAGCCTCCTCCTTACTTCTTAAAAATAAGAAAACCACAAGATGGAATGATGAAAAGTATAGCTTTTGAAAGAAATTGGTTACAGAATTATGCAACAAGAATAAATGGGATCCAACTAGCATTACCTGTCTTGGAAAAGAACGCCATTCAATGGTACACAAACGGCTCAAAAAGCATCAGAATGAGCTGAAATAGGAGTGTACCTACGGGCCAGGAACCAAACAATCTGAAAGCTTGTAAAAGGGGACACAATAGATCTATCAGGTCTCAGTGAATGTGATATACATACATACCAAGATAACTTTTAGATAAAATTTGCTGTTTCACTTATTTCTAGCGTGTTTTAGCCTCTTGCTGTCGCACAGCCAATTTATATAGCAATGGGTACATGAAATACTCACTGTCAACTTCAACCGTTTTATATCAGTTTCATTATTGCTTAAATTGTATATATTATATTTATTCATTTTTTTAAATTGTTGCTTGAAATGTATGTTCGAGATAATAATTTCTCATCAAAAACTCATTTCGTTTGCCAAGATTCACATATCGTTACAACTACCTTATCCTTTCACCCCCGCCTCCTGAATGAAAGTTTTCTCTGAAACTCACAATTTATGCAATTTTCAGTTTTAATAACCGTCTGGGCTAGTAAAAACCACCCTTAACTCAACTGCAAGGGGTAGTCGCCAAGGACGTGCAGAAATATTTTATTCATAGAAAGTTTTCACAAATATTAATAATAAATTAATATTGTTCAGTATTATTCATGTTTTAAAGTCATTTTTCAACAATAAAGGTTTTCCAGGAGTACTACTTCGAATTGCGGTTAAAAATTATACTAAACCACAATGTATGCAACAGTTGAGTGAGAACACTTTTCATTAATCGTCAAGCAAAGAGCAAGATGTATGATAAATTTGATTAGAAAACAAATATCATTTATCCTAATAAACGGTATGTTGTGATGTGGATTATCCTTTGAAGTCTTTGTTTAAGAAGGTTTTTTAATTACAGGGCATCCCTCTACTGGCTTAGCACATTTGTAATAAGGCCAACGATCACCTATGGAACAATAGTCTGGCGGATGAGGACAGAAGTGTGAACATATTAACTGCAATCCAGAGACAAACCCTCCTTGGTATTACCAAGGCAATGAACAGCACGGGTGCGGTATCAATAAAAGCTCCTTTTGAACTTTTTATAAGGGCGGAAGCAACGATGGCAATTCTGAAATCAGAAGACTTTTCGTCCCCGTACAACGTTCGAGAAGGACAATACTGGATGAACTCATGTCACATGATTTTTGATAGCATGACACTGAGCGAGTGAATATCATCCTCCCCTAGGGAACAGGTGATGCCCCAGGTAATTCTGGAGAAATCTTCTGGTTCACCGATGGTTTTAAAACAAACCATGGCGCTGGAGCCGGAATAAATGGACCTACAAAGACAATGTTCTTTAGCCTTGGTCTATATACGTCTGTGTTTCAAGCAGAGACGATTGCCTTTATAGTCAATCAATCAATCAACATCAGAAAAGGATATACTGGACAAAAAATTAAAATATTCACTGACAGCCAGGACCTGCAAAAGCATTAATCCAACAACTAGGACTAGACTGGTAAAATACTGTAAATAATCCCTTAACATGCTGCAAGGGACAACAAAGCTGCAGGTAATGAAATGGCGGACCAGTTAGCTAAATGAGGTACTAAGGGAGACTTCATAGGTCCGTGACCGTTTGTTGGAATTACTTAAGAGTGGAAATCGTGGAACTCAAAATGGACACAAGGCACCTCCATACAAAAAGTTTACTGTACAGGCTTGACAAGGAGATCTCAAGTAGGATATTAGAACTGAAGAGCCTGATGACTGGACTCTGAACCCTGAGGAAAATCTGCGCAAAATTGGCAAGGTTAGTGATTCTATGTGCAGAAAATGTGAACTTTATGACGAAACACCTACTCACATACTTTGCTTTGAGAACTTACACGGAATTAGACTGAAGCACTTTGGAGAGGAAAAAATACAACAATCCAAACACCCAGCTAAGAACTTGTTCAAACTGGTACAGTGGACAGCGTAAACATATTCTGACGGGCTCGGGAAAAAAGCCTGCTTTTCTAATAAATGTTGAAATAGATTTCATATTCCATAAAAATAATCCTTGTCGTCGTCTTTATGATCAAATATAACTATTTTTGTTTTTGGAATATTGAGGAGTAAATATATGATTATATTCCATCCCTTAAGCTACACCCTTGTTTTAAGGGGTTGTCGCGTGCGTATACGCCGTTTAACCAGTTTCCGGTGTATTCCATTTTAGAAAATATATTGCCTTTTGTGCCACAAAAAACTCATTTTCCTCGTGGCAAAAAGGAGGATGCGGCTCGACTAGATGGAATTTTATTAGATCGGGTTTTGAAAATTAATGTGTCGAGAACACAATTCTAATTTTTATTAATTTCTTTATTAATTTTCCCAGATGAATGAGGCTGCAGGAAATTGGATTCTTTAGATTTTTACTGAACTTGACGCAAATATGATGGAAACGATTGGGAAAGTTTTTCGCATCGGTTTTTGATAAGTATTAAGTGATAGGTAGGTACATTACAGGAAATATTGAGTAAATTATATTTTACGGGAAATTTAGTTACCAAGATGCATTATAACTAAGTATGTAACAACGAATACCATTATTTATTAATGTAAGTCTTTTAAAAAATTTTGAGGATTAAACAGTCTTGAGCTGCAGAATCAAATTGGTAAAATATAGCACTACGGTAATCTTAACAGTTCGAATTATCAGGTAAAAGTTTGGCATTATCGCTTAATAAGAAACTAATTTGCTTCTGCATTTTTGTTATCCGAAAGGGTAAAATACATTTTTATACCACCGCACCACACACAAAAAGGCGAAGAGAATCTTAGTATTCCAATTAAAACTACCCACCCCACATAATTCTGAAAGCGTCACTTTTATAAAAAAATTAAAAAACACGTCAAAAATCCATTTGAAAGGACACGTGTTTTTGCTCATATGTAGACATTATAACTTCAACCCCCTCCCCCCTATGGTAACCCCACCCAATTTTTTAAGCTTAAATCCCTATACATTATTGCATTGTTGGACAAAAAATTTGCAGGAGCCACAGCTAGACAGTTTTATGCTACTTATCCTGGAATAGACTGCCACATTTAATGGACTATGAGCCCATGGGGAAAAAAGTGTCGCGATTTAAAACAAGAGCAAACCCATTCAGAACGATAGTTTATCATGCCACTATCGGCTCCAGCACTATGGCATTCATTTTCTCTTGTGCAGAAAAGCGCAGTGGAAAACTGAACATTTTATTTTTCACCCCCTGAAACCGTGATATGGAACTGTACGCCGTTTGTTACATTTGATAGTAGAATCATAGGAAATCGGTCGAAACTCTATGTCGCTCAAAAATAATCGTAAGGAAAATCTAGGAAAATTATTGTAAACTCTCATTTTTTACCCTCTAAAAAGGTGATTTGAAACTGTACGGCATTTGTTTCTGTAGATTATACAACATATGAGTAAAGAAATATTTGACAGTAGTGCTATAGTGCTGGAACCGATAGTGGTATGATAAACTATCGTTCTGAATGGGTTTGCTGCTGTTTCAAATTGCGAATTAATGCAAAGATTTGTTAAAACAGGATCAAGGCCATTAAAAAAACCAAGAGCAACGAGTAGTTAACAACGAGTCTATGGAAGTTGCCGTTTAAGGACAACTTATATGTTAGAACAACAATATCTATCACAAATTTCATCCTTACAAAATTAAATTACTCCAAGTCACACGAATACGATTTCGACCGGCGTCTACCGTTTTGTGGATTGATGAATGAATGACTGCAGGAAACTACAGCTTTATTGTACAATATCTGCTTTCATGTGCTATGTATTGTATATACAGGGTGCTTCTAAAAGCATGCTACAAAATTCAGGAGGTGATTGCTTGTATTAAATTAAAATGGGTCTTTCCTATAAGAAAACTTCCTCAGTCCACTTCTTTCCGAGATATCACCCTTAAAAGGTGGTGACTGAAAATGAGTTTGATAGAGACTTGAAATTCTGTAATTTTCGTGCACTCGCAAAGGACTAGCCACGGGTAATTTTTCAATATTCCTGTTACACTATACGGGGGTAAAATTAGCAGCCCTTATTTTATTTCATATCAAAACTTTTTTTGGAGATGATTTTTTATGGAATAAATCCAATAAAATACTTTTTTTTATTTTTATATATATATTTTTCCAAAACCAATAGCTATAGCGAAATGCACGAAAATTACAAAATTTCAAGTTTCCAGCTTCACTGAAATTTTAGAAAAAAAATTAAAACTCAATTTCAGTTACCACCTTTTAAGGGTAATATCTCGGAAAGGGTTGGAATTAGCAATCCCCTCCTGAATTTTGTCGCATGAATTCAGAAATGCCCTCTATATGAAATTTTAGAATAATAATATATTGTGTAGAAAACAAAATTTCATACTTAATAATGGAAGAATATACTTTCGAAATCATCAAACAAACAAACAGATGCAATAATATAAATAATAAAAGTTCATCTAAGTTCCATGCAAGCCAGTTAGTAAAAATACAGTTGACAGAACCAAACATGAGCCCCGGAAAATATGCGAACTAAAATAAGGTCATCGCAAGCTGCCAATCGAGAGCCAATGTTAACGATTGTCCATTATTAATTGTTAAATATAATCGAAATAATATGACCGAGTGATTTCATCAACATACATCATTTTATTCATTCTGTATCAGTGTTGTCAATGTGAGGATGATTATCCGATTTTTAGACAATTTCACTAATTTGGATCCAATAGTTTTTCGAATATTTTGTAAAAGGGGTATATAAAATGGATATTGTTTTTGGGATTTTCCATATTGACTGGGGTCGAAGACTTTATTTAGATAACCAATGTGTACTTTTGGTAATTTTGACAAATTTTGATAATTTGAATAGTAAGTTCGGGTAATTTTCATTTTTGCATCTGCAGCACTGCACTATAACCAGTTCATATTTTGTTGATTTCCATAGAAACTTGACCCTTCTTTTTCATGACATTAATACAGTAATGTAATTTGAAAATATAGACATTTAGGGCAAACGGTAGTTTTAGTTTTGGTCCAATATAAATTTTTTTATTAATATTTAGAGTTAAATTTTTAGCAAGTTTGACTCTGTTTACATATCTCTTAACAGTTGACATTTATGGTATCGATATTTTGTTATCGATTCAAAATATCGAATTGTTACTTCAAAAATACAACTACAGCGACATGAACACGCCCACCAGGGCTCACGTTTGCTTCTGCCAACTGTATATTGGCAGACGAACTTGGCTATCTACGAACAATGGCTACCTAACTTTCTCAAGACAGTGTCCGCCTGTGCCGTGCCACGATAAGCCTGTCTTGTTAGATAATCAGCAGCGTTCTCTGCATATTTTTTGTTGCAGTTTCCCAGGGGATCTTTGATTATTTTAGATCTAATAGATTTTTCCAATCGTCCGAAATTTTTTTTCCGTGCATTTTTTCCAATATTACAATGGTGCTGATTCTGCAAAAGGGTTATATCTTCAAAAATATGTTTGGGATCTTTTCATTATTTGTATATCCGCTATTCCATTTCCTTTTATTCCACCGTGTCCTGGTGACCATGCTAATCTTGAATACATTTAGTTTTCCTAAGCATTCTTCAGTGCTTTAATGACATCCATGATATCCGACATAATCAAAATTTTACTCCCTAAATATTTCGTTCACATTTAATTGGGCACAATCTTCTATAGCTTGGATGATGCTGGGGTTTTCCTCAAATTTTCTTGGCCCTGGTAATCTGGAATCCTACCTTTTTTTCCATTTCAATGAAAAGTTATACACTTAGTTAGAAACTACTTCCATAATCGCCGTTGACATGTCTTTATTGCCCCTGCAATAAACATATACAGTCTAGTTTTTGAAATCTGGAGAGGTGCTATGTCGTCGTAAACAGGATAGTCCTGCTGCTTCAAACAAGTGATCCCTAATTGAATGGTCTTACTGAGTATATTCACCCCAGGATCTTTCGGTGACAACACCAAATATTCCGTGCTCTACTTGAGCAATAAGTATAAGCATCTTAAGTATCCATTCTTCCACTACCAGGGGTACATTCCCGGAGTTAAGCTGCTGGGTAATTGTAGGAAAGGTTGTTTCATCAAACGCTCCCGCGATTTCTATGAATATACCCAGTTCACAATAGCGAGTCTTAAATCGATCTTGTCAATAAACACATTCCGTTCACCAAATTTGGTTGTTTTGGAGCGACAAATAATAGTTTCAATTTCTGATACCCATAAGGTGTCGCCTACGTATTTTCTATCTTTCCTTGTCAAAATATCAATGTAAAATGTAAAATCGCAGGTGACGTCGTTTAAAAGCGATCGCTAGTTTATATGAACGGAATGTCACCCCTGGGTGGAATCTTTATTGTCCAATGATCTTTCAATTCTGCCATCAGTGCTATAAATAATTTTTATCTACAACTGTCATGTAACGGGTACTATTTGATACTATTTTCAATGTCATAATGAAGTATATTACCACACTAGTGCGTTTTTGAAAAATATGAATACCAGAATTAAATATTTAAAATAACACAAGACGCTGCATTTTCAATATCCGAAGGGAGATTGTCTTTGCTTGAAGTTATTTTTATAGATTTTTGTTTATTCAACTTTGACAATTTGATGACATAACTAATTTATTTTATTTCCGCAGCTTTGTTTGCCTTTGCTGCTATGGTCACAAAATATGATCTACAGTACCTTATGTTTGCAGTCAATATTAATAACAATACTTTGGAAGTTTTTTTTAATAAAATTTTATGATGTACTGTTAATAATACTAATAAACAGTTGTAGATAAAATTTTGTACGTAATACGTGGGATAGGAATTATTAACGCACTTATGTGATTACACGCCTCGGTCTACGGCCTCGTCGTGCAAACTTCACATGTGTGCTTTAATAATGTCCATATCCCACTAGTTGCGTAAATAGCTATTTTTTAAACCGACCAGAAAATATACACATTCTGAACAATTTTTCGTCCAGAAAATAACGTTTTGCCGATCAAGACCGGAAAATGGACGTCAGGGACCGGAAAAAGCTTTATATTAAGACCGACCAGAAAATATACACTTTCTGGACAATTTTTCGACCAGAAAATAACGTTTTCCGATCAAGACCGGAAAATGGACGTCAGGGACCGGAAAAAGCTTTATATTAAGACCGACCAGAAAATATACACTTTCTGGACAATTTTTCGACCAGAAAATAACGTTTTGCCGATCTAGACCCGAAAATGGACGCCAGGGACCGGAAAATTGACGCCAGGGACCGGAAAAAGCTTTTTTCTACTAACGTGCGGAAAGTGAATCTTTTCCGCACTAAAAAGCGTGCGGAAAGAGTCACTTTTCCGCACTAGTGCGGAAAGTAAATTTATTGACATTTGAGGAATATACTGACATTTGAATATTCAAAATATGTATTTTGTATATCCAAGTTTACCAAATGACTGAAAAATTAAGAAATTTATTATAATTTTGCTATAATTTTCAATAAAAAAACAACTTATTTTTCAATCATTTTTTAATGGCCCTGGTATAAGCCTCATCAAATGAATGTCAAATAATAATAATTAATTTGTTAATATGCATTTAATAAGAAATGTATCTTTATGTTAACTTTTGGGTTATTTTTCGCATGCTAGTAGAAAAAATAGTGTACCTAACACGTGCGTAAAGTGACTTTTCCGCACGCGATTGCTGGCCGAACTCGCTAAAGCGTCGTTCGGCCATCTGCAATGGCGTGCGGAAAAGTATCACTTTCCGCACTTGTTAGGTAAACTACTATTTCCTACAACCACTATGCAAAACACGCTTTTCTACACAAATTTTTATGCGCAAAGCAGGCCTTTCCTAATTCTTTTGATAGCCGTTGGAAAAGTAATGCGAAAAGTACACGCTATGGCACTTTTCCGCACCGAAATGTCAAACAAAGCTACCTATGACCTGTCAACTTATTTTGACAATTCAACCTAATAGTGTATTTCTTATTTGTGTACAATTTTTAAATTAAAACCAAAAGTACCTAAGTAAACTATTTATTTCATTATTTTAATTAATTAATTAAACAATTTAAGGAATTATGAACCAAGATCAAAATAACTTATTTTTTGAGTTGTCCAATTCGGACATTGAAAATACTCTTCCATATATTATTGAAAAGGCTAGAACTGCAACCGAAAATTTTTTACCTGAGGTTTCAATACAAATTTGTTCAAATTTTACAATTAATTATACATTCAACTGATTTTTCTATTTATTTTCATATTGTAAGTTGTTTCTATTAAAAGTTTAAATTAAATAACTATATAAATGACTGTATTTCTTTCATTAATAAATGTGGTTGTAGAAAAAATATTGTGTGCAACTTGTACGCAAATCACTTTTCCCACTCGCTAGATTTGCGGCACTCGCCTTGCGGCTCGAGCCACAAACTTTTGCGCTCGTGGGAATAGTGACGCTTTGCGCACTTGTTGTACAAACTACTATTTTCTACTAGCGTGGGGGAGAAGTCTACTTTCCGCACTCTTTTTAGTGCGGAAAGAGTCGTTTTTCCGCACTAGTGCGGAAAGTAGATTTGTTAAGTTTTTGGGGAGTATGCTGACATTTGAACATTTAAAATATATATTTGTATGATTGTAGTTTACCAAATGACTGAAACATTGATAAATTTATTATAATTCTGCTATAATTTATAATTAAAAAAAATTGTTTTTAAATAATTTTTCAATGGTTCTGGTATAAGCCTCGTCAAATGAATGTAAAATAATAATAATTAATTTGTTGATTTATATTCAACAATAAATGTTCCTTTATGTTAACTTTTGGGTCCTTTTCCGCATGCTAGTAGAAAAAATAGTGTACCTAACACGTGCGTAAAGTGACTTTTCCTCACACGATTGCTGGCCGAGCTCCGCTAAAGCGTCGTTCGGCCATCTGCAATAGCGTGCGGAAAAGTATCACTTTTCGCACTACTATTGCCGATACCTGACGTCCATTTTGTTTCCATTTTTCCAATCGCTCTTTTATAATACAATCTACCTTGATTTCGTTACTATGGTAACGTTTCGATATATTGTCGAGTGATGACAGTTCGTTGATTTTGAATTGAATTTGTCGTTTATGTCAAACTTATTATTTTATCTGGTTTTAGTTTTGTTAATCACTTTGTTATAAAAAGTAAAATAAAAAATTGAATGAATATCGAAGTGTCCGTCTTTAAAAAAATATTGTACGTCTCGCACCCGAAAATAGGTGTTTTCCAGGTCTCACCAAGCTTCCAGCTTGTCTCGACTTGAAAAACACTACTTTCCGGTCTTGTAACGTAAATTACTATTCAAATAGACTATAGTGTTAACAAAATTTCGATATTTGCATATTAATAGTTGTTTTTAATAATTTTAATATAATAATATTGTTTGGATATAAAGATATTCGGCTATTTTTCAGCATTACATAAGTATTTTTATAACTTCTGCCATTTTCATATATAAATTATATCGCTACGCTGTACAACTAACTGCTTTATAATAATTGAGATCCGCCTACTACAGTTGGGTATTTAAAACTATTTCTATTGAAAGGTATTGAATTACAGAATTTGCGGAAATCTTTCCATGTTTTCTCAATGCATTCTTCAAAGGCGCGTGTTGGAAGGTCTAATCTTTTGTTGAAAGCTAAAGTTACACCAAGAAGCATCGGATTTCGGCAAATTGGGTTCATGAAAGAAATTAAGAGTTTGGGTTTATTTTTTCTTATCTTATTCTTTAGTATTTTAAAACGAAAATTTTATTCAGAGAACTCATATAATATAAAGATCTGACGATTAAAATACGTATTTTTGTATGATTTTTTTTATTAATTGCTTTAGAAACATTCTACTACAACGTATACATGTCTAAATTGGTAATCGGCTATAAATTTATTATTATTTGTTTCCTCACATTTTAAGACTCACTACATTCAATTCGCCATGCGAGTTTTAGGTCAGAAAAATTCACTCGTACGAGGATTGCCTTTTAGAAGTTGCATATAACAACAGGGGCGCGTTCAGATTTGTTTGACGTTGGGGTGTGACGTTATCGGGCGCGTTTTATCGGAACGTTCGTTCTTTACCTTGCAAATATGAACTATTTTGTAGAATGGAGGTTGTTGTGGACTTGATTTCATTAAATAGTAGCGAGAGTGAATCTAATAGTGGTCAAGAAGAGTATGTATTAGAAAAATTGGAATATAGACGAAGAAAAGTGTCTAGGGTGAAAAATTTTATAGAAACTGTTAATAATTGTACCAACAAAGAATTTCAACAACATTTCCGCATTAATAGATTGCAATTTCAACGTTTATTAGAAAGACTTGCGCCTTTATTAAAACGCCAAGAAGGATCCATAGGAAGGCTCGGGATACCTGTTGAAAAACAGTTATTAGCGATACTGTGGCTAATGGCTACACCAGACAGGTATCGGTAAGCATTTATTTTTTAAGTGATATGGTTTTTGAAATCTAATTCTCTAATTTATTTTAGGTCTGTTGGATGCCGTTTTGATATGGGAAAATCATCATTGTTTATTTGTTTCCAACAAATAATGAAAGCTTTAAATGAAATAGCACCTGACGTTATCAGATGGCCAGATTATGCAGAACGGCAAATATTAAAAGAAAAATTCCAAAGAATTGCTGCTTTAAGAGGTGTAATTGGTGCCATAGATGGTACATATGTTGTTATCAAAGCACCTCATGAAAGTCCGAAAGTTTACATCAATAGGAAGTGTTTCCATGCAGTTACTTTGCAGGCCATTGCTACACCGGAGTTGAAATTTATAGATTGCTTTGCGGGATATCCAATGTCTGTTTCAGACATACGAATATTTAAAAATTCGGATATTTACAATGACATTGTGCTCAACACACAAAATTATATTCAAGCAGATGAGCATATTATTGGTGATAAAGCTTATCCAGTTATGAATTGGTGTGTACCACCATTTATTGATAGAGGTCATCTTACAGAACCACAAAGACATTTTAACACTGTTCATGCCAAAACCAGACAGGTTGATGAAAGAGCATTTGCTCTACTTTTTGGAAGATTTCGGCGTTTAAGATATTTGGATATGAATAGAATTGATCTAATTCCAAGTACTATAATAGCAGCGCATGCACATTGCAAAATTTGTGTTTGTTAGAAGACGATGGAGATTTAGATTTTTATTTGAATGAGGGAGAATTATTACAAGATAATGATGATGGAAAAGTTTTTGTGGAAAATAATTTAAGAAGAAATGATGTTGCGGAAGGACAAATTAAAAGAAATTATTTAGCTGCAACTCTGCATTGAAGAAATGCATATAATTTTTAAATACAAACTTAAGGTACTTTGAATTGATTTGGTAATAAAAAATATCACTTTAAAACATTTTTTAATAAACAATATACCTACATAATAAAAAAAAGGTACTCTCTACTAAAAAAATTAAGTTTATTCTAAGTATTTGAAAAAGTTAAAATACATGGACAAAACGTAGTTCAATGCTTTGGTCCCCCCATAGCTATAAACAAATTATTATTCTGAAATGATAACACTAATTGTACCCTCAATGAACCTATCTTGGTCTAAGCATTTCAATCATATTTTTGAAAACATCAATCAGTTCTATTTGTTGTTCCATTTTTTCTTTGTGACGAATGTTACGCCCTTCTTCTTTCATTTCTTGTACCTCTTTATACACACTTTCACATATTTTCCTTTTCTTGCTGTTTTTTCCCTCCAAATGTTCATCAAGTGCTCCAATATTAATACTTTGATTGGTGCTATCAGATAGTGTATTTTTATGCCTCTTGAGGATGAAGCCACAGGTGTAACATTTGGTTGACTTTTAAAGATTTCATCAAATTCTTTGAAATAATTGAAGTTTACTGGTTTCGTGCCAGTCGCTCTAGCGCCCATATTGTCTTTTTTTCCATGTATTCACTTTTAAGATATTTAAATTTGTTTTTACACTGCTCCCAGGATCGGATTTTCATATCAGCACTAATTTTCTTCCAAACAGCATCATTTTTAATTGTTGTTGATTTAAAGTCTCCTACATAATGTTTGTACAGATCTATTAAAGTTAAAATTTCTTCTCGGCTCCAAGTCGTTCTTTAGTTTTGAACATTGCCTTCTTCTGTATTTTCAAGTTCAAGTCTTATATTAAAATGTTTTTCGACCAAACTGACATCAACTTCTAATAAACTTTCATCTGCAATAAAAAATGGGTAGTAATTGAAATAATAATTTATTTATAATTACCTATAAGTTGTAAAATAAATAGACCCACCACTAATTTTTTGGATTAAAACCTTATTATTATTTATAATTAAATCTCCCTCCTCGTCCGTAATGAGACTATAATTAGTTTCATCTAGATCAGTCATTTTACTCATTTTTAAATGTCTTAACCTCCAAAACATAGGGAAATAATTCCACAAGTCTTCATATTGGCGCGCATCCCAGTAGGGACGAATTTCAACATACTTTTCGAGTAGGGTAAAAATTTCATCCTAGAACGCGTTCTACCCATCAATTTGTGAACGGAAAAGACGAACAGCTAGCGTGAACGTTCTACATTTATGAACGACTTTTGGGTAAAATATGAACGCTCGGGCGCGTCCACTCTGTAAATCTGAACGCGGCCCAGTTGGCGCCTTTTAACAAATATGGAATGTCAAAATTAACTGTCAAGTTTAGTAAGCGTAAACTGAATTTAAAAAGTTAAAAATAGAGGTAATAGTTATTTATGTACCAAGGGTATAAATAGATGTTTATGCCCTGAGAGCGACGTCTAACGAAACCGAGGGCCTCTGGCCGGGGATTTGTAAGTCGCCCGATGGTATACACATCTGTTTATGCCCGCGGTACATACAAACTTTTATGTCATACTAGTTCGTTATTGCAATCCAATCTCAATACAAATCAATGTTTAAAAAAATCCGGTTTGAATTAATAGGTGAATGTTGACAAACGTAAATGTCATAAAATCACAATAATTTCCATATGTGTCAAAGTTAGAAGTCAAAATGAATGAAGATTTTGGTATTCCTGACGAAATTATTGAAAAAGCAAAGAAAGCAACTGAGAATATGTTGCCAAAAAGTTTAAAGAAGCTTACGACATGGTTATTAAATAAGTTGAGCAAAAAATTATTTCTCTTTATGCTGCACGGGCATAAAGTACGACATTAGATAGTTGGTAACTAAGCAATAAAAACACAATAATGAACTAGTATGACATAAAATATAAAAAGCATTAAAATACCCAAGCAGTCTTTGTTTATTTTGAACGAAAAAGCAATAGTGGGGCACGCTTTTCCCGATTAATGCTGTTATACTATTTATATTCATTATTATTAATATTAATGTATTTACTTAAACGTAGAAGCTTGTAAGGTTAGGTAGATGAAAACTTTTGGAACTTTAGTTCTTTTGTCATTTTATGTTTGAGCGACCGGGGGTCGCGACGCAAAATATCTGACCGTTACGTTACGTTATGTTGCGTTGATTCGTTATGTGCCTTGCTTGCGTGCGTGTGCTCTCTCCTGAGTCTCTCTCTCGTTTACGAAGCAGCGATTCATATGCTTCGGCCGGAAATCGAACCCAGGCCGCCCGCGTGGAATAGCGAGCATTCTACCACTGAACCACCGATGCTATATTAAATGCAAAGCTGGTATTCGCAGTGCTAGTGATCTACTTGAATTTGTTCGGATAAATTTTTACTATTATTTCCATAATTTTTTTTGCGCGATTAATCTTTTTTGTTTATTCACAGCATCGGTTGTCAGGACGGTAGGTTGTGTTTACTGGTTTCTAAGTCGGTAAGTGATTCTAATTTTTTACAGTTCAGACGTCGAAAAGTAATAAATAGCATAAAAACAATTTCACCAAAATTCAAAATATATTTTAAACTGATCGAGAAGTATAAATGTCACTTTAGACATTTCGTTCATTTCGAAGAAATTTAAATTATTTTATTCGGAATTTATTTCAATACGATCACGCAAAAAATGGTATAAGCATCTCTAACGTTAAGGGTAATTACAACGTTTGCATGTAGATTCCTCTTGTAAAATTGGACAAAATGATATGAGGATTAAGGGGTCTAGCACATTTACTTTTCGAAATACAGGGTATTGAAATTTTGAAAACTTGAATGTCTTAATTCGTTAACTTTAAAATGGATAGATACATTGATTTGATAGAAATAGTAGTTCGTGCAACTAGTGTGGAAATGATGGTCACATCGCACAAGGACGAAGCTTGAGCACGACGCCGTAGGCGGAGTGCTCAATCGTTCCAGTGCGATAAAGCGATATGGACAATCCACACGAGTCGAACAGCATATTTTTTCTACGACCCACTTAAGAAAAAATCTAGAAAACAAAAATTTCTATAAACTGTAATATAACTTCAAATTGAAAATTTAACAATTCAATTTTATGTTTCCACTAATTTTTTTGTGGTAAACGTACAGTTCTTGAATGTCCAATTTGTATAATGCTACGGTTTCCCTTTGTAAATATACGATGCTGTTATAAGTAGATGTTGCCAGTCGGACTCCCTCATGAAGGGTACCGTACCATTATCTATAATAATGAATATTCTGCTCAATATTTCAAACGTCTACCTGTTGTCGTTATTAATATCAAGCAGAATAATTATTTAAAAATAAAATTAACAATAAAAAAACTTCTTCACGGGGAATCGAACCCGGGTCTACCGCGTGAGAGTCTGGTTTGCTTACTACTCAACCACCGAGGAATATGCAAATTGTTTATCTATAACGTCAGATTTATTACATAATTTTTGCTTAAAAGGAACTAAAGTTCCTTCCGTGTGTCCCGCGACACGTTCTCCTTTTTTATATATTTTCATATTGGGTAATACTGCTTCTTGTGTCTTACCCACACTCTTCACATAAATGTCACTTATTTCA